>PVMI01047368.1:0-28418 GCA_008528875.1 Aulacorthum solani
TATATTTTAATACGTTTCAATAAATGTTTATAAATAGGTAACACGTTTTTAAGTATTTTGAAATGTATTTTGTTTTGCCTTATTTAAAATTAATTCAAAAATTGCAAAAATCCAATGCAACCCGATTATAGTTTTGCTCTTAAAAAAAATAAAAAAATGATCAAAATTTGAATATTCTAGGAATCGTGGACTTGTTAAGTCATTTTAGATCTTTTAAATGGTTTTATTTTATATTTCCATACACTTTATTGTATGGTTGTTGCCAACACCACGTAATACAAATTTACCTAAATTATTTTAATAAAATATAGTAAATACTAAAATCTAAAATTAAAAAATAAGTTATTTTTAATACATTCTAACTAATGGATACTCAGTGACTACAAATTGGTGTAACTATAATAAAAAAAATAATATCAATTATGGTATTATTTATACAAATTAGTTAGCCACGACCGAAACTATTTACCTATATAATACAAGTTAAAATAAAATTCAAAATTAGTTATTTGTTTTATTCAGACTAAGTTTCGGCAACTGATACGTTGACTGATTATTTAGTTTTAAAATACATGATAAGGAGTTAGAATATAATATATGAAATTTGAATGATGATGTTTAATAATTAATAAATAATAATACTCTACAGATTGTATTTGAAAAAAATATTTAAACCCCTATAATAATAATTATTGTACTTAAAAATATGGGTATAACTTTTTGAGAAACCATTTTATATTTTTTTTAAATTCGATTACTGCGTCAAATTGCTTATGAAATGTCGAAGTTAATCGATACCTCTAACTAGAAACGTCCACCATATTATATTACCTTCCACGAGCACCCTCTATGTAAATTGGATTCAATGGCATATATATTATATGGAATGTACAATGTATGCACAGTGTAAACAACAGATCGTTTTGGAATTCGTTATCGAAAATATGAGTGATTAGATAAAAAAAAACTTAATAATAACCGCTTAAAGCAAACAAAACATGTCAATAAATAATAATGTTCCTAAACAGTACACTTTTTTCGTTTTTTTTTTATTTATAGCCCATAATACTATAAGTAGGTAAATACACTGTTTAATTTACCATAAAAAAAAAAAAAACAATATAATTTAGTGTTTTTCACATATGCACTTAGGTTATAGGAAAAAACGAATTTATAGTTTTGACGCAATAGGTAAAGTTATGGTGCCGTCTATTTTACCTCTTGCCCACCTTAAAAAAAACCTGCACAACACATTGTGTAGATACAAAAACTTTTCCAGAATTAAAAACTTACAAATAATCAGCATTTTATACACATATGACAAATATTGTTTCATAGTCATAAAATAATTGTCTAGTTCAGGAACTTGAGAAATAGCAAGTACGTTTTCAAAATAAATTGCTTTCTATGACTACTTTTCTAGAAGCTGCACTTAGTTGTTTAATATTTTGGTGACTTTAGCCCGAAATTTGAATATATGGTTCATTGCTTTTATAATATGAAAAATTATGAGACTAAATTATGGAATTATAATTATCAACCAAGGTTAGTAAGTTGAGTACAATAATCTACAGCTATTGTATGGGTATAGATAGGTTGCCGTATGGTATAGGTACCTCAACAAAACAAAATTTAAGAAAAAAATTAATATTCATATTGAATAAATAATTAAAATGTAAAATAGCTAGGTACTGACAAATATAGTTATACCAGTTATAAATACCTATATTAGATTCGTTAATGGAAATATATAATTTTCGTTTTCGAGCGATGTACTAAGTGAATTATTCTGTGTTAAGTGTTAACCCTAATATCATATATTACATATGTTATACGTTTTATATTATTGGCTGTGACCAAATCAATACTATTTTAACAAGTATTATAACACAACTTAAATCATAAATGTAATTGTTAATAATAATTTAAATTATTTATAAACTATAAATAAAATAATCTAGATGATTACATAAAATCTCGAAAATATTACGATTAAAAATGTTTACGTCTATTGACTGACAAAATAGTAGTATTTAAATACACATCATGAAATGTAAGTAATCATAATAAAACCTATGTATGAATATAATTCATGAAACTTGGATCATTTTCAGTGATAATAATAAGAAGACTTTAAAATTGTTGGGATACTTATATTATGCAATCATTTTATATTGTTGATTTATTGCACCAATAATAATATGTTATATTACACCATATCTACATGCTAATTCACCAAAAAGGGCAAGTGATGGCTTGAATACATATTATTTAAAATGTAAAAATATACAAGATAAATATTTGTGTTGCGTACATTTAAATGAACCCCGCTCCCCCCAAACCAACCCAAGGCAAATATCTTCGCTCTGGTTCCATTCCTTTACTTTTACACAGTCAAACTGCACCTACACACTTTGTAACCATGTTGACACAACACTTCTATATTTTCTATTTCATTCGCTTTCTTTGTTAGGTAACATTTTTTGGAGTTCGTTTTTTTGGTAAATATATTTTTGGTGAGTGGTTAGGGAATGGTTGCGAGAGATCAATATTATATTATATATATCATATTGATAAAAATATAAATTACATTGAGAAATTTTGGTTGAAAAACTAAATATTATAATAATATAATAAATGCTATAAAAGTGTGTTACAAAAGTGCAAAACATAAAAGCCATCTTTCGGAGTCGTACTGTATGTGTTATGTATTTATAAATTAATTGTTTAATATCCAGATTTTTCATTTATAAAAATAATTTAATATAATTTATAATAAAAAAAAATGTACCTCGAGTTCACTCACAACTTATGATGTCATTAATTTATCAATAGCTAAATATTAAATTTACTAAATTAATAGTGGTGAGCATTAAAATAATATTTATATCTTAAACGAAAATACAAACGGAAAGACTTAAGTAAACACATGGTAACTTCACACGAATAAAATGATTCCAAGTACAAATTCTATAGGTTTCTATAGTCTGTGCTATAGCATTGCTTAGCAACGTACTTATATTAAATTTAAATTAATTTAGTAGGTAGCATTAATAAATATATTATTTTTTTATATTATTGAGTTTTAGTGTAATGTCAACCTATATTATGTATGTCATATGTGTGTCAATCAATTATGAAATTTAATTTTATAAAAAAAAACAGAAGTGAGCCAATGTATCAATTTGGTTAAAAACATAGTTTACTGTTTTTAGTCAAATAATAGTTTTTTTGAATTTCTTGAAGCATCGAATTAATTCTAAAATTGAATTATTCAGGTATAAAACAAACTAAAAACGCAATGGCTTATTTATTTATAGTAATACTTTATTGTACGTATTATAGCTTGATTCAAAATAAGATCCAATAATCAGTTAAGATTTTCAATAAAAACATGTATTATTTTTGATAACGTGATATACCCAGATGTTAGTTGGTATCTATTATCTAGTAAATCTACAGTCTATAGAAAACTCTATTAATTTTGATAAATTTAAATATTTAATTGTATGGGTACTTACTTAAATGTATACCTAAGCTATTTTGGACATCAATCCTTCTTGTACCTACCGTTTAAGTAGGTACAATTAGTGAACAATAGATAATAATTTTGCATTTTCTTTACATAGGTACTGATCCATTTAGAAATAGCCTAGTTTGTACAGATTTGTAGATAGATAAATATGATAATTTTTGAATAAATTACTGTTTCCCACAAAGTAAATAAGTCTTATATTTAAATATTAAAAACACTAATCATAATTCGCTTTTTCACTCAAATATTGAATATACCACTTAAAACCAAAAAATACATTAAAGTCACCTGGTTAGCAGAACACAATAATACTATCAAAAGTAAAATAGCAGACAAAATAGCTAAAAAGGTAAACAAGTAATCTGTTGGATTATGGAATATAACAACTCATCTCGACTCAAAACTCCAAATAAATGTAAACCCAAACCAAATATGTCAACAAGTATACCACCTTATCTAACCTTGTACATTCAAGAACATCTAATGGACAAAAATTAACAACGATAATGCACCTCATTCAACTCCACAATTACAGTTGCACGCCTGCAAACCGAATTTTACCTGACGAAGGATCCTATAAGGATAGACCCATACTACCCTAGAGCATAATATGTGAACTACTAGCACCCAATCCAGAGACAACATCAATTCTACGTTGACTGCTCAAAGATACGAACCTGATCCAGAAAATATGTCACATACACATAGATCACATGTAACTAAATTAACATTACTGACATTGTACCAAGCTTAAAATATTTATTATATATCTTTAAAATGTGATGTATTTCAGAAACACCAACGATCTTAGCAGTTGAAATATAAAAATAAATAAATAAAACATAATCATTATTATAGTTATATATTTAATATTTATATAATATATTTTACTGTATGAATATATTTTATTTAGAAAATGTCTGTTACTATATAGATCATCATTTAAATCATGTTTTTTTATCGTAGTATTAAAAACATTTATTTTTAATTTTTTTATAATATTGTCTATAATATCTACAGTTTTGTTATTGTGAGTAACATCAGCTGTTTATCATAAATCTGTCAATGCAGCATTAATATCACCTTGTTTGGTATATTCTATGTTTGGAGAGCGGCACACTCTAAAAAATGTAGAAGGGTGCGATGTGCAAACAGAGTTTTTTTTATTCAAGGAATGGTTAATATTTTTCACATGAACTCTTTGGGATGTTTGTTAATTAGTCGTTTTTATAATACTATAATATCCTATAGCAGTATTATGTTACCGTTGTATCCTATATATGAGTTTACAAATTACGAAGAGGGACTAGAGTTTTCCCTGGAAATTCTTTCTACTGTGAGCTGTGACTATTGGGCGTAAATTGTACTCGTTTTTCGTAAATTGTCCTCGAGAAGGGTTTTCCCCTGTACCCCGAACTGAAATTTTTTTAAAGAGTTTATTTTTTTTGGAATACGAAATAATTTTAATAATGATAAGAATCAAATACAATTAAAATTATGGGGGGAGGGGTCAGAATCTGTAATTTTATAAAATATAATACACAGTAAAAACGATAAGAACCAGTAAAACCCTTTCATTATATTTAAGGGGAACGCTATCATAAATACACAGTACTCCCATATCTATGTATATATATTTATGTTATGTACGTGAAATAGAACAAATATGAAGTGTGTGTATGTATATTAGTAAATATATTATATACTAAAACTTAAGGTACATACTTATATATATATGTAATAGCATGTATACATTTATTTGATTAGAGTATTAGATTCCTTGACGTTTATACATCGTCACTGTACATTAATTTTCTCGTATGATAATTATATCAACGTACACATATTATGAATAAGTACAATAATAATAATTATTTACGTTCTGCGCAAGTTGATTATAGCCTGTACATATACAGTGAATTATGCATATAACGCATACACACAGAGGTATTATACAATGTATGTGTAACTTATTTTAACAGTAAACACTCGTTAGCTTAAATATTTTTAATTCATTAGGTGTCTATAAAGCCACAGTTTTGAGGGAAAAATAATCTTCTGAGAATTTGTACAAACAATTTTTCTCGAGGAGTCAATTAGTTATAAATATTTTAAGTTCAAATGAGCCAAGTGATGTGGCCAAGGGCTTCCCAAAGAGTTGATTTATCATTGCACTGCGTTATTTAAATTAAAATTATTTAAAAGTTATTACAATACTTTTTTTTTAAATTCGATTTGTAAACATCAAAGTTATCAGATAGATATTATTAATTATAATATTGTATTAAAATATAAAAATTAAAAATGTAGATAGCCATAAAAAAGTTTAAGATCCTTTACCCTGAATCAGTCGAGTTGTTTAATATCACACACGCAAGTAGTCGTGAGTCTACATTTGTAGAACAATGAAAATTTTTCTCATTATTAATTTATTATATTATTATTTTTAAATGAATTATTTGACCAAATTATTGAATAATCATATGAAATGGATATTTTTAATCAAATAATTGTACAATATTAATTAATTTAATACATGTCGAAGGTCCTGTTACACTTTAAAGGAGTATTAAAATATTATGTGCATGAATGCTTAAAATTACTTTGTTAATCTTTTAATTTTAAGTTTCAATTAGTATCCATTTCATCTGAAGATGTACAGTATTGTTTTTTATTGAAACAACAATCGCATACATATTTGAGGTGATCGTTGTATACCCATTTATTGCAAGTTTCGTATAAATTACGTGTAGTTTTGTGCTTGTCCACATAGATGACATTTCCCAACTCCACCTAGGCGTTTTGTTTTTACATTTTCTTCTGTTTCAGTTTCTTTTTCTAATCCTAATAATTTTCTCCCACGAAACCTTATGGATTTCGGTACATTTTTATTGAGTATTCGTCTCTTTGCATTTGGTCTAATAAGACAATATGCAAGTGTTTCCAAAAAGTCTGCTCTGTTTACTTTAGTATAATTCTCTTATTAGCGGAGTTTGAGTTAAGAAATTGTGGTGCAGAGAAATATATACTTTTTGAATAATGTAAACATAAATGACTTTAAGCTGGGAAAAAATATTTATTCATAAAAATTATAAATGAATTTTACTTTTTGAAGGAAGCGGTAATTAATATTTACTGTTCAAAGAATTACCCGGTATACCTATGCCAGAGTGAGTGTCTCTATCAAAAACATTTATATCTTATTAATAGTTTTTAAATTTGAATTTTTGTAAAGTATAATAATAGAATAAGGACTATTTTTATTTGTGATTTTTTCGTTAGGTTAGGCTATCTTTTAAATTTAAAATAGGAAATTTGTAGATTTAACTTATTGATGTCAAAATATTTAACATTATATATTAATATGAATTATTAATGTGTAGTTCATATTATAAAGTATTCATTATACTGGCATAATAATATAATTTAAGTCTTCAAAGTTTAGCTAGAGAGAAGAGAATAAATTCTAATACATTAGCGTAGGTACCTGTATAATATGGACTGAGGAAAAACACTGTGAGACACCCTGTGCCATTACACGTACGTAACAGCTAACAGGTAGCTAAACAGGGACGACCGGGAATAAGAAAGCGTAGGTAGGGATCGGTTTTTTTTCCGTCGTTTTATTCTTATAAAATTTTATTTTTCTATCAATTTCCGTTCGACGAATCGTGACTCACGTACTCGTATATACTTTGGTCGTGTGTCATTCGATTAGAAAATAAAAGCGCTTAAAGTTTTTCACTATACCTACATAAACCGTTTACACGGCTTCTCGTGAATAAAATTTCGCGTATACGAATACAACATACGAAGCCGTGTAACTTTTTTATTTTTATATATGCACGCGGAATTGTATACACGCATCACACCCGTCGTATATCCAATATATATATATATTCATATATTATACAAATATGCACACGTGTAAATACGATCGTCATATAAACATGTACATTATACACACACACACACACACACAAGTACACACATAGACACACACCTGTTTGGCAATCGCGTTTGGACGACCCGCTTGGCGAGAAAATAATGCAATAGGTAACCTGTAACTCATATAACTGGTTTGGTGGGCAAGCGAGAAGTGGTGTGATGGGCGTAGTAGGTGCAAACAATTTTCTATGTCTTAGTGCACAGCAGCAGGTAACCACTAAGTGAGTGCAACAGGGTATTTTTTTCGTTCTATTTTCCGAGCGACGGTAAAGTGCTCGAGATGCGATGTTAATTTTACTACCGGAGGCCTGCACGCAGTGCACAATTCATAAAACATTAATTTCACAAAAGTTAGGTTAGGTTAAAATTAAATTTTAAAACGATATGTTAGTCAATCATAGAAAATGTAACAACAACACTCAATAACATTAGGCTTGTTGAAAAAAAAGTATACTAATACTAATTATTGTAGTGTCTGGATAAAGTGTAAGGGATGTGACTGTGTTCAAAAGAAACCTTTTAATTAATCAGCTTATAATTCTTATCAATTTTAACAACTGATAGTAAGTTTTTTTTCCATCCTCTAATAAAAAATTATAACTGTTCACATCTACACCGGGCTACACCTACTCTTGGGTCAGTGTGAAAAAAATGTACACTGATGTAACACTTTTTAAAAACAAACGTAGTATATTACTACACTATTTCAAAACGAACGTTTTGGTGAACACTTGTTGTCATAACAAACAAACCTATTGATACAGTTATTTCTGAGACTCTAAACTCGTAATAGCAAATTATTATAATATATTGATATTATACTTGTGTATAATATTATAATTTATAATTATACTATACCTACTTCAATTTTAATGAAACAAATAATGATTGATTTGCAAGACTTTTTTTGTTCCTATACCATTATATATATGGTATATCTTTGGAACCCTTCCCCGCTCACTGGGTAGGTATGCAATCTTCAAATCTCGCAGTTTGTATTGAATTTGTTATTTCTAATAAGCTCCGTCCACGCCAAATACTGATAGCTGGAGCGAAATATAGTAAGTATAATATATTTATCATTTAAGTAAAAATACGCAAGGGGTAACTTTGATATTTGTATTGTTTTAATAACCACCGAAAACAGTATTTCCTACCCAATTTGTAGTAAATAACAAATAATACGAATTCCGCAATCGAGATATGAAAAAGGTGACTTTGGGCCTCAGTTTGTGGGGTTCACTTGAAGATTGCAATACACAATAATTGATTGTCAATTACTATTGTACAGCCGGAGTACGATCTCGGCAGACGTCATTGGATACAGTACGCATCATGCACATGCCCCCGTTTACACCGCTATTCATGTAAAGAATAAGGATCGTTCATTGAGTTCGTATTCATGTTTTACAAACGACACGTCGCGGTCGCGAACGTCACTTCAAATAATATAACGTGGACGTGAACAAAATGCATATGTTTAAGGAACTTGAACAGTTTTAATGTCGTTCAGACGAAATTCCTTTTTTTGGAAAATGTAATTATTTTTAATGTTAATATTATCATGTTATTATTTTGGAAGTTTATCTAATAACTTACTACAGTCTATACAATTGTCCAATATGTATTTATGATTTGGAAATATTTATACAATTTTAAAAATACGACTACCTTGATCTAACCTAGGAACTATAGGACGAGGTTAAGACGACTAGGAATGACAATAATACTACAATAAATATAATTCGTTTCTGAATAAATGTTACTTGATACTAATAACTACCCTAGTCGCAGTTGTTCGTAAATGTTTCCAAATCTGACATTTAAAATGCATGGGAAAATTATTAAATAGGTGTCTCTAAGTTTTTAGTAGTATTTTTTTTCACATTTTTCTGGTGCATACAATTTTTCACTGATCTTAATGGTTTATTTAAAAAGTAAAAACTCACTTTCTTTATAGCTTAAAATGAGGACCCATTATCTGATCATAAACTTCCATCGGACGCTTTAGTATCTAGTCTCAGTTGTTGTGAAACACCGACTAAGATTAACTAGATTAAATAGGTCGAACTTAGTTAGTATGTGGATTGCATTCCTATATATTTATGATTAAAATATGTAGGTAATCTATAATCTTCAACGCTATACATTTTAAAGATACCTACATAATATACTAAGCAAGGAAGACTTAACATCAGCAATAGTCTTTATTGCTGCCCACCTGTTAGTTGTATATTGACAAATGTACTTAAGTAATTTAATTGTTAATTGCCTCGCCATATGTGAGTCATCTCGAAATATGTTATGACAAACCCATACCTACCGTAAATCGTATTCGTAACCTATCAGAAATTGTTTTACATCCATTTTGTATTCATCTACCGTAATTTGTAGATTTTAGTTTAACTTTATTTTTAATAAATTCGAAACTCCAAGCCCAATAACTATATTGAATTTTGATAAATGCGTTTATTTTTATTATTATAATATAAAGTATCTAATTGATTTAGTTACTGAATTATAACATGCATAAAAACTTTTTTGAAAGTTATTTATATCTTACTCAAAGTTTTATTTAAAGATAATACTAAAAATGATGAAAGTATTCTTTTATAAAAACAAAACGAACGTGAACGACTTTGTTTTGAATTTGAACGAATTCAATTCTTAACTGAACTTTTCGAACACTAACCTGTTGTAGTGGGACATAATGGTAGTCAAGTCTCAATGAATGCGGTTAACGCTTCATAAATTGTCCATATTATAATTAAAATTAAATTTTAATTAAGCAAATTTGGTCGATATTAACACGATTGAAATAGTAATGTATGTGAATTAAATATACCTACACGTGTTTGTTAGCAAAAAAATATTATGTACCTACCTACTAGCCACTAAAGTTGTGTGTAGTATGAAATTTAAAAGTGTGTTATTTAAATTAAATCCTTATAATGGTATGTGAAATTTTATAGCTTCTAATTTTTTTTATATTTTAATAATTTTTTTTCAAACTGCATTTTAATTATTATCTACATTCTACACAGACACACAGTACAGGCTAAATAGTAAACAATATGTTATGCTGTTACTTATTAGTTATTATTATTCGTTGTTATTTAGTAGCATTTTTCATTTTTATCAACTTGGTATTACCTCGATGAGCGTTAAGATACTTATGAAATAATCAGAGTTAAAACCATTAAGACAATTTAGTGAATTTGTTACTTTCGATGAACTTAAAAATGGTTACAAATTGATTTTCCCAGATTATCTGATTTTGTTACATCGTATCAAGAGGCTTGTAGTTTGGTTGAAAAACTTTAAAGCCATATTTCAATGAGTATTTTAAAAATTGTGATAAAAATTAAATCTGGAAGTCTCTGAGTACTTTACTGATATGTTATTATTTCATTATGTACAATTTAATTATTTAAGACTAACTTTTTTATTTTTTTTTATTATTACAGTCCAGAATATTTTAGCTGAACCTTATTCTGCATATGTAGAACAGTGAATTTTCTATTACAATATTATGAAAACCTCAAGAAGAAGTTCTTTAACATCAAAAAATATTAAAGATCCTCTTTGTATTCTAATTAATGCGGTAACTGTCAATAATTTTAACCCACAACCAGCTGTATTAATATAGTTAAATAAAAAAGATAGACATAGCAAAAAACATATACTAAGGCCACATGCCCACACAGAAAGACCATTACGAAGGTGTTTTTCGCGAAGCTAAAGTCAAAGAAACCAAAATTTATCAAAAATTAATATTTGTATAATGTTCTAATTAAATTAATATTTGTAAAGACTTGTTTCTGAAAGTTTCTTTATTTCATTAAGATATTACAGCACTATTTAAAGACTTTATGACTAATATGTCAAAATATTATATTATGTAATACAATATTTGAATAATATATTAGAGTAAATTAATATATATATTAACTAATAACAATTTAACTTTGTTCACTGTAATTAAATAATATATTTATACATATTATATTGTTGTATAATTGTGTTATATTATAATTAATGTTATTGGTTGAAGAAGTCTATAAACATCATTGGTACAGGTTTTTAGACCTTTGATTTTTTATTTAGATTTTACTGATTTGAGACTATGTGAGTTGTACGAAAATTTGAATATTTTAGAAATTGCTACATACCCTAGGTATTAAGTGTACCTACTTTTATCATTTGATACAATTACATCCTCAGTTCATGTAGACTTTAGTCGAACCAATAATATGTGCTAACTTTCATGTATCTAGCATGAGCGGTGCAAGTAAATATTGAAAAAAAAAATGATTAATACCTAAAATACTTAAAATATCTTTAATATGTATACGATAATTGATGCATTTTTTTCATGTTATTTTCATCTACCTCATGAACTTGGCCATTCCTTCGATAAATCTGAATCAGCGCCTACATGGTAGTATGACCATGACTTGTGCTATATTAAGCTAGATAATGGTGTTATAGGAATGATATAATATGCAGCTATATAATCATAAATCATTAAGACTGTTAGAGGTAGGTTTTGGAAGCCATATTATTTGAATTTGGATCTGTAGACCATGATAATAAATTCTAGCTCGACAGGTGGCTTGTTTGGTACAAAGGCATGCGGAAAAAATCAAAAAATTTTATTTTTACTTTTGAACTCTCTGATATTAGACATGTATTTATAAATTATTTTTGAAATATAAAAATAATACTGTTCAAATATAGTAATATTTCTAGGTTTTTTGAAGAACGAAAGGAGGGGAGAGGAATACAAATTTGCTGGAAAATTGTTAATGATTGACTTCAGTCTGCAGTAGTGTGTAACGTACAAAATAAAAATTTGCCATCCTTATAGATCTCTCGAAATGTTCCACTCTGAGCAACGGGACCCATAGACCCTACCTAAATACTCCCTCGTGTGCAATAGATAGGAAAAAATACATATCTATGTTTCAAAAAACTTAATTATTTAAATAATTGCATCCATACGCAACTACACTAGTAAAGTTGCAACATGTGTACATTGTATGTGGATATATTAATGAAGTAGGTACTATATGTATATACGATATAATGTGATGATAATTGAATATTATATAAACGTTTTTTAGGATTTATAAACAATTAGTAGATATTTTTTAGATCGCTGTGGCCGCTGGCAACATAATATACAAATAAACTGGTTTAGTAATAATTACATTATTACAATATCTCCTCGTTTAAATTGCCCACTGTACACGAAAGTGTTACGAGCGTAAAGAAAAGTGCATGCGTACAATACAATACTACGCCGGTATAAAATATAAGAACAAAACAGCATGTCGTAAAAGCAAACTTTTTTTTTTAAGTTGTTTAAAGCGATTTTTGTGAGAAATTCAATGTTAAAAAGTACCTATATATGATTGCATAATCATCATAACCAGCAACCTAGTTGCATACGGAATGTACATCGATTATGTGAACTCAAAAGTGGTATATGTACTTAAAAAATTGTCCCGTTCAATTAGACTATTGTTATTACTTTTTCATTACATTTTTCCCTTTTTTTTATTTCGTTTTTCCCCTTGATTGCCGCATGCACTGTTGACATGTACTATACCAAAACACTACATTTTGTTGATACTTTATAGGCACACGCATATGTGTAAATATAGCTTACACTTTTTACTGAAATATACGCATACCAACATATTAATATAATATAATAAATTAGAAGACGAATAAAAAACGTATAGGTGTTACTATGTTATGTGTAGCAGCGTGTTATAGTGGGTACCTACATATCTACAATGCTCGCTTTATACTTCACAACAAACGTGCGCAAGTGTATGCAGAAGTTATTTAAGTAGGTATATATATATATATATGCATTCAACAAAATATGTGAAATGCTCAGAGGTAGAACAAATATGATACTATTTTACATTTTAAGAAACTTTATGAAACCTTACTTGTAACATATATTTTATATGATAATAATACAATTATATTCATCGAAATGTTATTATATGTGGACACAATATTATTATGTTGATGAAAAGAATGAACATTTGAAATTTTGTTTATTTTATGAAGTAAAAATTTGTTTTTTACCTAAGTATAAGTATCTTTTTTAACAATCCAATTATTCCTATTATCCTACACATATATGTTTTGCTTTAAGTATTTATATTTTTAATTTATGAAATATAACAGTGCAATCATAAGAGGTTTTAACTTTTCCAATAAGAAAATCTATTTTTTCAACAAAAAAATGTCATTGAAGACCACTGGTCTATTTCTTTAACATACTGAATAAAAATAATATTTATACATTATTCACTCCGAATTCAAAAGTACCTACTTATAAACTTATGTTTGTTATCTTTTGTCAACAAATAATAAGTAGGCCACACATAAAGTTTAGACACATTATTATGATATTAAAGATAACAATTTATAGCAATGTACATTGTACAATTTGTTTGTTCATTGTACTGCGTTTATAAAGGCATTTTTAAATCCATATACTGCTTCTTTGATCCACTCGGAATGTAAAGAAACGGTTCATAAATAATAATTATACTGCTACTACTGCATAAATAATATGTCAAAGATCAAACAAATAATGAACTTCTAGTCTATAATTATATCAAAGTTGAAAGTTACCGAAATGTTTAATAAATATGGTAAAGTGGGTGTTGAAATAAAAATATCTACCCACGATTATATTGCAATTGTCACATTAAAAACCACTACTGAATTAATTGTCAATAAAAAAATTAAGAGTAAAAACTTACAACGTTTATTAAATATTATATATATATATATTATTTTAGGTGACATAAGTAAATTACTTGCATTTTTTCCGAACTAAAATATCGTTAAAAACAAAAACAACCAACTATGGGACAATGGCATAATTTACGTAGCACCAATTTTTAACATGATTAATTTTGATATATTGTTGTGATTGATAAACTAAAATAATCCTAGATACTTGCATTTTTCACTAAATATTTTACTAGTATTTCTTAGAAGCAGCAAAACTACCTTGATACAATTTCTGATAGCAAATTGGATCCAGTTTGTATCAAAGGTTAGAACTGAAAAATTTACAGTACTTATATTTTTGTTTAATAATTGGGAAAGACAAAAACCAGATTCTTTAATGTTGTAAAAATTCAAAAACGAATAGTCGTAAACACTTGAAATATTTAACAAATATTTATACTAGTATTTTCTATCCGTGGTATTATTTCCATTTAAATATTTTTTTTTTACATTTGAAATTTTTCATTTTTTTATAAATGCCAAGCATTATATTTAAAACATGAATATTTAATACAAGATTCTTTATAAATAATTGATAATACTAAAACATTGAGTATAAATTAATGACATTTTTTGAGCATATGAAACTAGAATTTTTACAAAATTCGTCATAATCAATGAAATTAGCATATTATTTTGTTGATAAAATTTAAATATTTATATATAATATTTAATATTGTAATACAATAATAATAAAAAAAGTTGAACATAATTCCATAAAAAATTGTTATGGGTGAATGATGTTCACATTTGACTAAATTTGATATCAAAAGTAAATTAAAGATTTCTCATCAAACGATTTTAGTCATTATGTTGTAATTCAAAAAGTAACTTGAAAAATGCCTATGTTACTTAAGTTATTATACTCAATTAAGTTTTAAAAATATTTGAATTAATTTTAAGCAATTAACCCGTTCTACCTACCCGTTCTATGTTAAAGCAACATTAACTCAAAAGTTAATTAATTCAAATAATACATGTCATAATATATTATACATGTGTAATAATTATATTAATAATATTATTAGAAATTCGATATTTTAGGCCAAATATTAATTGAACCTACCGCATTACTAATAGTAAAACAAATTACTACAGTAATAATATAAATATAATTGTAGAATAAAATATCTACCAATATATCTCAACTAAAAATTGTTTTCTGAGATATGCAATGACTTACCTTTAAGTTTAAACTTAACACACCCATTATTGTCACTTGGATATTATACTGCTGAGTGGTTGCCTACTTACTTGATTTCTTTTAATAATTATTCCGAACAAATTAAAGAAAACTTTTGAAAAAAGAAATATAATATATAGTAAATTTTTATGTGTTTCTTTCATTACACTAGGCTGTTATCCGTCGATCTTCCTAAGGATGCTAAATATTTTTTTTTACTTAATGAAAGCAAATGCGCTTACATTGTTGAAATTTTATATAATTTCTGATGATCATTTAATTGGTTACATATTCACATCATGTCTAAAACTAATATAATTAAACCCTTTGTGTATAAAGATACTATTGATTTTAAATAATATAATTTCAGATGACCTTCATATGAAATTACTAACATTTATTTGATTGTATACAGTTTTTTTTTGGAGTATGTAGGTGCATTTAAATAAAAAATAATAATTTACTTTCATAGAGAACGACAATTATTGATACCATAATGAACCGTTCTAGTATAAAATATGTATCTACGTGGCACGTGCATAATATGAGATTAAACAAGGTCTGTCAATTTTTGTTTACGAATTTTGGTTCGATTATAAAACAACAATAAAATATAAAATAATAATGCTTCTATAGTTGTCTAAGTTTAGTACAAATCAATGTTATTTAGAAATATTTTTAATTGAAAAAAATGATGTTTTCATTTCATGATTTTTTCATAAAAATTAAAAATCGTTAATTACAATTTAAAAAAACGAATTTTGAAATTCAAATACAAAATTTAATTTAAAGCGTTATAAGAAGGTGGATAAATTAATAATTATTATTAATTATCGTGAACGCCTTTCCTATTGTTAAGGGCATGTCAATACTTATCAACAAATATTACTTAAAAAAAAGAAGCGATTATGATGCCTTAGAATGTCAATAGAACTGTAAATGTGAATTTAAGGACTTCGGATCGAATTAATACTCTGTTCACACTCACAGCCTTCTTGAAATTCTATCGCATCATAATCGGGTCTTTTTTTAAGCAATATTAATTGTTCATAACATATCCAAATACAATAGGCATTAGTAAACAAGTAACGCACGAAGTACAATGATCACTGATTTTGGTATAATACAAGACGTCTTTATTTTCGACAGCAAACAAACTTATATCTGAGAAATATGAGTTGTCCCTGTATATTGTATGATTGTATCTGATATCGATTTGTATAATAATATATTTGTGTCGTAATTATATAATTTAATTATAATATATACCAGAGTCATTAATTATATATTACCATAATGATATAACTTATAGAAATAAAATATACTATTTGTTCGTCAATGTTCAATGTACAGATAACGATACAATTTAGGATTACTAGACACATTTCGAGATATATTTACTATTTAATCAAAGAATTTATTCAACAAAATGGTGTTTTTGGCATAATGTGTATTATAGTACTATACAATATACATAAACATGCACAGTATCAGCAAATCGATAAATAAGAAATGTTCCTATGTGCCTATGTATTTATAGAATAATTATACCTTGTAATTAGCAATACACTAAGAAATGAAAAAAAAATAAAGGTTCTATTGTTCAAATAATGTATTTTGTCTACAAAAAACCAAAATGTCTATTAGCCGAAAATGTGTAGCAAAAATAAACACAAAAAACGTATTTTAACTTCATATTCAATTTAAAGCCATCTTTTAGATTTCTTTGTCCAATTATAGATTGTGAGTGGAGCGTTGAATATATTAATTTTACAATGTTATTTTTTTTTTAGTCTGGCATTACCTTTTGGTAAAAATGCTTTAATTTTCTACTTTAATAACATTTCTAGTAGGAAAACTTATTATTTTTTTTTTTTTTTTGGTTGTGGGGTGTAAGTGGAAATGTTGGTGGTTAAAAATTATAAATTTAAAGTATTTTTCTTAATAATTAAGAAGACAAAATTTAGAATAAAATAAAAGAAAAGTTATAGAGGAATATTTACTCAAAATTGACTTTTAAAATTTGGTTAGAACGATTTCTTATTTGGTCAATTGTAAATCAACAATCATGTTTTTGAAACTATAAAATTTCGTCAAAATTTAAAAATTTAAAAAACATTTTTAGTTTAAAGTTGATAAAATTATTTATATTCATATCGAAGATCTGAAAAAATAATAGAAGGATCCTATTAAGATATTATTATTACTGAAATTAAAAAACACAAAGCTGAACATTATTCCACAAAC
This sequence comes from Aulacorthum solani, assembly GCA_008528875.1. NCBI lineage: Eukaryota > Metazoa > Arthropoda > Insecta > Hemiptera > Aphididae > Aulacorthum > Aulacorthum solani. The sequence goes on from PVMI01047368.1 coordinate 17,742, forward strand.
ATTTTCTAAGGCTGCCTAAAGTTGAAATTTCGAATCGTTAAAAATATTTCCGAAACTATTTTTCATCAAATAATTTTCTTTTTTTTTTGTAATTCAAAAAACCAATGACTATTTATAAGTACTGGACATTTTTACCAAATAAAAATTTTTTGTTATTTATTTTTTGTGGTTTGACGTTCAAAATACTTTGAATTTGATTGAACTAATAAATTATAGGAATTGAAATGTTGTTTTGTAAATCAAAAATATTTTATATTTGGATTTGAAATTTTTACGTATATTAATATATTTTATACACTACACACAATAACTTTTTCAAACATTTAGACTAATTTTGTACTATGGCTTATTCATACCACGAACCTATTCACAACGCCATATGGCCATATGGTTTATTGGCTCAAAAAATAAAAGCCATAATATAATGTGAATATAACACACTATTATAATACTTGAATATTATTAATAATATAACAATATTGCAATGTTTTAGTTAAAGAATAATTTATTTATTACAGTTAATTAATTCACGGCGACAAGGGATATTTACGCATTTAAAATGTTTAATGTTCTTACCTAAAAATTTAGTAATAAATCTGTTCACTCAAAACCTTATTTCAAAACTATCAGCACACTACTAAAAAAACAGAGGATAAAAATTTGCCATATCGGAGACAAAAAATGCATGAATAACGTACACTTAATAGCAATTTAAATATATCCTAAAATATCCTAAGTGATATATAGATACGTATACCGTCTTCACTCGGAATCATTTTTCGTATGGAATGATTTCAAAACTTTCCCCTTTTTTTCAATATGGTCTGTTATTTCTTTTTTTACTTTCAACGGTACTTAAGGAGTTCTTGATGATTGAAAGAGTTCATCGAGGGTTTTTTCGCTTTGCTTCTATTATTCATAAAATGTATTGTACGGGGGGTACAATGATACAGCTGCCATTCATATTTTGATGTTGTCTTGTTAACTGACTGTAAAAACAGCAAACCTTTTATTCCTTCCAAACGTCTATCAGGTAGAATGTCAATCAACCTGCGACATTGGCACAGATAAAATTTAGAATCGCACTAACAGACAAACGAAATCAAACTTTCTTTTCTCTCTACCGTTTGCCTAAAGAATTATTATACATCTACTAATGTTCCTTTGAAGTGCTCCACGTGCATCTTGAAAATGTTGACCCCGAGTCTCAATACATTTTTCTTTTTAAATTTGTTCTAAAAAAAGACTATCGTTCATAGCGTTTTATTCTGATTTCTATTGTTTATTTTATCATGTATTATAGCATCAATAAATATTAATTTTTGAGACGGAGACTGATATATGCATACAAATAAATACATATAAAACAACAACGTTCTTTTAGTAAAACAAAACTTTTTTATAAAAAAATATACTCGTTCTTATATATTTATGTTTTAAACATATTGAAATATCAATTGATTCTTAGAAAACTACATTTATATACTTTTATTTTTTTAAATTATGAGCAGTGCAGTAAATGTATTGGTTTTAAAATTATATAAGTTTGTTTTTTCAAATGACACATTTAGGAGCATACAAAATACATTAATTATCAAATGTCTGTGTGCTTTCAGATTGATAATTGGATATAGTTTGTACTTTAGTAGTCAGAATTCGAAAAAAATAGAAATATTCATAACATTAATTTTTGATAACATCGATTATGATTTTTTGTTGTTATATAAAAATGAAAACTATAGAGACTTTAAATATTCAACAAATATTTATATTTATTTTTTTTTTTATAAATTTCATAGTTTCGAAAAAAAATTTGGTTTTTTGTGCTATTAAAGACATTTGAAAGCTTTCACTGTTTTTTTCGATTTATGTTGGTAAAATGTTTATTTAAAAATCAAAAAGCTTTACAATTGATTATCGAATACAACGGTTCTCAAATTCAACAAAATAATGTCAATTTAAAATTTTTTTGTAATTTGAAATGTATATGTTTACATATTATTATAAAAATGTTAAGCAATTCATACAGAACATCTATATTGACTTAAATAATGTAACAGCTAATAATGATTTATTATTGTTAAATAATATGTTCGATGTTTTTGGAAAAAAATTGTTTAATCTACCATATTATTATTAAACGTAAAATGAACTACTTCTACTATTAATTAATATAAATATATTATAAGATATCATTCGACATAATTTGAGATTGACACGTCTCTTCACCAAATTGTTTTTTGTATGCAATGATTTACCATTGAATTCACAATTAACACGTCCATTACAGTCACTTGCCTAAGGTACACTTGAAAGCTACAATACAGTAAAACGACTTCTCTGGTTTGCATTATTTTAATTAAGATTTTTCAGAATTTTTTTGGATGGAAAATAGAAGAAGTAGAATTTGCAAAAATGCAAAAATATATAAATCTGAGAAAAAAAAATATCCTTTTAATAATTTAAAAACTATTAAGAAGAATTTGTTACTTAACCTTATACATATATATATATGGCTGTAGCCTGTGATAATTATTTCTCCGTTTTTGATTTGTTTCGTAGGATTCATATATAATTTAGGGTCCGGATTTTTTCCACCAGTTAATAAAAATAAAGCTTTATCAGCAATAAATATGTTTCATGTAACGTTGAATGCATGAACAAAATTTTAATTTTATTTTTTAAAGCTTATTTTGGATTTTGTTCATGTTTTTTTAATGCATTTTAGTGTCCAAGTACAAATTATTAAAAAAAAAAAAAATCGCAAGTATAGTAAAAATTATTATAGGTAAGTAATAATTATTATAGTATGAGAAAAAATCTAAAAATTGCCTCTTTTTATAGACTATTACGGGTTCAACTACAACAAATTCAATATATTCATGCAATCGGAACTGAATGAAATTTCTAGAGCACTAAAAAAAAAGAACGATGACTGGCAAACGGCTAACTATAATGAAAAAAAAAACAAAGAGAGCTGATTGTCATTGCACAGCATTCGGGCCGACCAATATCGAATCACCTTATTATATTTAATTGTCCAGAGTATAAAAAAAGTGTATGCACTAGAGTGCAAAAATGACAATCAAATCATACAGTTTTAAGGTTCCACGTGCCCGTTAAATACATCAATATATATTAATAATTTGACATAACCGCAATTGGCATCACTCACAACGGAGTCGCGTTGTATATGTAGTTACCAGGTATCTGGTACCTACGCGCTATGTGTTTTTTAGTTGACACACATTTTTCGGCATTAAAAATGTATATACACTGACGAATACCTATTCATTAGGGTCCTATATACAATTATAAAAATCACGCACTCCACCAATAATTACGTCCGAAATAATATTATTAATGTGAATGTTATGGCACTTATCATAATTATATTATAATAAGAACAGCCACGGAAAATAATTGATTTGTGCAAGATAATGTTTTCAACACGAAATTGGCCCATCACTCCAAAACAATAAAAAAAAAAACCCCGTCAAAAAGCATTTTTTTTTTTTTTGCACTGTGGGGTCAGTAACAATATTAATCTAATAATTTTAGCATAATAACAAACATTTTGTCAATATGTAACTAGTTTGTTGTGTACGGGCTGGAAGCTGCAGTTCTGGCGCGTCTCTTATATTATACAGCCTGCGCACATGTAATATTTATGTACGAGTATGTTTACCTAGCCAACAATTTCGTAACGCGACGTGTCCACTCGGACGTACAGTGGCGCCCGTCACCAATGTATAATATATTATGTTATACGGCTAACGGGCTGTGTCATCCTCCTCACCCGCCTCACCGTCCACCTCCACCACCACTCTAGCCTCGATCGGATAGATTTTTTTTCTAATTTTTAATTTTTTACCTCTTTGCGAAATCGATTAATCATCGCAAATACGTACGGACACTGTCGGATGTGCGTCGTAGGTGCCTATATGTATATATATATACATCTACCGTGTGATGTGAGTAACAATAATAATAATAATATAATAATAATAATAATAATAATAATAATATAATCATATTATAATATATGCTTGTCCATTTACACCCGTGAGCACAATACTGAGCGGAGTGACAAACCATACATACTATGCATATATGTGTGTGTGCATGTGTGTGATAATTATACGAAATCGGTGATGTTGTACCTCAGATTCAATATAATTAAAACATATTATTATGAAGATATTAGGTAAGTAACAACAATAATTATAATAGAATTATAAAAGAAAACTCGTCACCGATACAATAATAATATATCGTAATTGTATTATTATAATTTACAGTAGGGTGGGCCAAGATATAAGATCTAAAAAGAGCCAAATTTATCGAAATAATAATAATTACGTGTGAGAACGTATATATATATATTATATATATAGAATTATTATGCCATAACATTAACATAATACTGCAGTCGGCAGGCCAATTGAACTGCGAGAAACGATTTTCAGGCGAATGTACTATGGTAGCTGTTAACTGCAGTTACAACAACACGTTAAGTAAAGTGATAATAATAATAATAATAATAATAATATGTCTATAGTGCTACACGTCATGATTGGTTTGAATATATTACTATACGGAATTATATGGGTTGTATTAAAATGCACATTAATTTATAAATTATAGATTTATTAAAAACTAGGTCTGATCCTGCACGGCTATGCCAATGACCAATTATGGTGACTTACCCCTTCTTAAACTGCCGCACGGATTTTTAACACAGTTAAACTATATTTGAGTTGTTTTTACCAAATATAAAGTACCTAGTTACAGATCAAACATTATAACCGATCAGAATCACTGTTTTGTTCTGCAGTGGCAACAATAAATTATAAACAAAAAAATTAAATTGTGAATCATATAATATATTGAACATATTATACAAAATATATATATGTGTTGAAAATTAAAAAAATAGTGAATAATAAAAAGTATCCAATGATATTGTTGAATCTACAGATTAAAATATATTGACGAAAATACCATGACAATCGGTCTAAAACCGTCGACTTGCATAATAGCCATTTTTTATTGTAGGCCTTTGATTTTATGTACTGTTGATAAAGATGATATTATATTTATTAATATCCTGATCCTGCACGGTGTTTCCAGTGACAAATTAATAATGACAGTGAATTTACCTTATCTTAGGCTTCGTTAAATGCACTCTACACATATTTTTTCTAACACAGTCATTTGGATTTTTGGTTGTTTTTACCGGAAACAAAATACAGTTCTAAAATAATATACAATATGATAATAACTATTTTATTTGAAATAGTCAACGAGAGCCCTATACTTTAAAAAAATATTCGTTTTCCGTTAGCCAACAAATCCTTGTAGAGCCCTTCTTTAAAATTCAATGTTTGAACAATTTTCTTCGAGTAGCATATCCTCAGGTATAGGATTACCTATGTGCCAAATGTCAGAACTCTGAGTGCGAAAGACTTAGCTGTGGATCGCTTACACACACACAAGAACATTGAAATATCGTAATATTAGGTACACGTCGTCGTTGTTATCTAATATTTTTTGTTTCAATTTATTATTTTTTGTCAACAATTTTATTGTTCTGATTTTAAAATTTTATTATATTATAAAATCAATGAATGAGGTACATCCCCCCCTCCGGGATGATTTCAGTGTAGTAGGACATTTTCCCAATATTATTTTTTAATATTTAATAATATTATACTATTTATTATTGAATATGAAATTATTGTTTTTTGCCTATTATCTAATAATATTGTCTAAATACAACAACAATTTCCAAATATTTTGTAAATAAAATTTTTACATAATATGATTTTAAATGAATATAGGTAATGAGTAACTAAAAGATTGTCTGGATAAAATATAGTTAATAATTAATAAAAATGGCTTAAAATTCTGACATAAATGTGATACATTTTGTAAAAAAACATTTGATTTCTGATTATTTTGTTAAACCTAAACATATATTTTTTAACTTAAATATAATTTTTTTTTTTTTGTGAAAATTATCATTTTGGGTATTTAACAGTTTAATAATTGTTTGTGAATTTAATATCTGGAGTGCTTGAATGAACATCAAAGTATTTAGATGCTGAGTTCTTATCAAACTTTTATATTCATTATTGAAACCTTCACTTATATTATTTGTTCTACCTGTGTTTTTCTTTGTAACATTATGTACATTCCATAAATAAGATGGAAATATTTTTGAAGACCGCCATAATTCCAAACCATTTGATTTTGTAGTAGTTCTTTTGTAAGTTCCATTGACGTACGCTCTATCAAAGTGTAAAAATTGTTCATCGATATCTGAATCATTCCTGTCATTTGATAAATCATACATCACAGACATACCTAAACAATTAATATAACAAAACGTATATTATAATAGTAGTAAAAGTAATAATATTACTAACATAAAATAAGTACATACCTTTCTTAACATATTTCAGAGGCAATAAAGCTAAACCTTTAATCATGGAAACTATTTGACGAACATTTTTGTATTCCTTATATTTTATAGCCAACTCTACGTTTTACACTTTATGCCAAATACTTTGAGAAAGATGATAATAACAACATTGAATATTAATGTCGACAAATACTAATTCTGTAGCTTGAATCTTAGATTGTTCAAAGTCAATACTTATATAGTTTTTAATTTCAACTCAGACAACATACTTCTAAGTTTTGATAAAAGTTCAATGTAGATTTTTTTAGATTTTCTTTGTGATAAAGCATAAGCAAGAGGAATTTATGTGTTCTTAATAAATGCATGGATTGTGTATGCTTAGTAAAATTCTTTAGGACAAGTAAAAAATGTTCCATCCATACACCACGTGACTGATTTTGACAACTGTAACATTCCTTCGGGAGATGCAAGAACAATTATTCGATTGCTATTGTTTTATTATCAAATAATAAAAACAATTTTGGTTCGGGCCCTCCCGTAGAAGGCCAAATACCATATATTTTCAATGCCGATAAAGGGCAACTTTTTAAGGACACTTTTTTATTACGAATTATTTTTAGTTATCTTTTGTCCAATTTTGCATGTGTCAATAAAACCATTGCTTCGTTTGATAAATTAGATGTTTCCTTAGTGAAAAGTCTGGAAGGAGTATCAAAATTGTTTGTAGCTTTAGTATTCATATTGAACATGACTTTTGTTACTTCTACTTGAGTTGGGGATGGTGGATGGTTCTTGGGTTCAATATTTTTCATTACATTAAAAATCATTTGATCAGTTGTTTTACTACCTTTACAACTTTTCTTTTTTTCCACACACTCTCATGTCATTTTGTTATTGGCAAGATTTTTTGTTTTTTTTCAATACATACAGTCTTTAAAAACAATTTCTAAAAATCCTCTGTCTATTTTAAGAATTTCTATTTTATTCATAACTACAAAAAAAATTATAGCAAGAATTTTTATTTTAAAACCCATTGGTACAACCGCTAAACCACAACCACTACTAAACTGCTTTGGAAAATTTTTATATAAATGTTTCACTCAATGCTCATGACGAAGTAAGATTCTATAAGAATATTATCTTAACAGTCTTAGCAATTGATTTTGTTTTAGATACAATTTTAGATTTAAATGTTACCCACCTAATTAGTAAGTATGTATGTTATTGTACTATTTTTTTTTTATTTAGACAATATTTTAAAAATTGTATTTCTTTTTTTTAAATTTATATCATTATAATAAAAAAATAATAATTTCATATTCAATAATAAATTATATAATATTATTAAATAGTAACCATATCCAAATAACTGGACGTCTGATAATCTTAACTACAATAAAAGCAAAAACTGTAAGCAATTAAGGCTAAGTTGAAAATGATTGATTCATTATTTGACTATATTAATTTATAACTTATCACTCTGAAGTTACCCACTTTTGAATAACGGCATATTAAATATTATATTTTAGATTGTGTAGAAATCCTAATAATGTAGTGTCTGTAATAGTTTATAAAAACCTAAAACAATTAATGATAAATTGATAACAAAACAAAACACTTGACAATATTATTATGTTGCCTAATGAATCTTTAATCATTGTGTGTAGTTATTTTTTATCCTATATTATATTATTTCCATAAGTCCCCCAAAACTCATTTTAAAGATTTTCAAATTTTCTTTACATATTATAGCGTATAGCCAATAATTATCAACATGATTGAGTTGAATACAAAATAATAATGAGTTGTTCACTTACACCTCGAAGCCACTCACTCAGATGTACGTCGTAATACAGGCGTATATTTACAAATAATATTAATTTCAACTTAACTAAAAATTAAACCGATTTTAAAAATCGACAATATGAATAATATGTATACAGTTCAAGCCACTTCACACTTGTACTTATGTCTATAATGCATGTGTATGTGTTTTAAAATTGAAATCAATCAAACATTACAGCTAGGTTGATATTATTTATAAAAGTGTATAAATAGTGGCGGTACATTTTTTATACCTGAATTTATAATATTGATTGCATTTTATAGATGAAATTTCTATTAGTATATTTTATGAATGCTATCATTCCATATAAAACGTCCGATAAAGTGACTGTTACAGCATTATCTTGACTTTGCAGGCTAATGGAAATGCATCAAAATGCCAACATTCTATGTTTACCTTCATAGTATTTACCATTGTGTGTATCATTAAATATGTAAAATAATCCTGTAGCGTAAAAGGTTATAAATATGATATTTTGTAAGTTTTCAGGTGAGCAGCAAACAAAATATTTGATTAGATCCACGATCTTATTTTTCTCACAATCGGTAGTATTTGGTAGTAGTATCTGTACATCCACATAGGTACCGATACACTGATATAGGTAGGTATGTATATTACATTTTTAAATACAGATTTTATTTAAACTATTAAGCTCGACTAAACTTCAAGTAAAATCTATTTAATAAAGTCAGTTGTAGATTCTATTAAATTATTAATACATTTTAATCCCGTAAAAAGGAAAACAATTAATGTTATTCATAATGATATAAGCTTATGATATAATAATATTACTGTGGTATCAATATTATGTCAACACACCGACGAAAAAACGTGTAATTAGGAACACACAATTTCGATTGATATTTTTACTATGCACTATTTGAATAAATAAACAAATGATAATAATACTATTATTCAGCAACTTCGATGATTTTATTTCCTCGTATCTCACGCGTACATCGTACCATACATTATGAATTGGGCGTGTTCGGACGAGTGTTTGGGCCATTTGGGGAATTAAACGATATATCTATACTATAACAAATGTGTGAGGACTGCTTGAGTATAGGTATAGGTACCCACAGACGGCAAACACATCCATAATATAATTTACACTACACTATTGTGATACACGTCATATCACGTGGGCGATGTCAACGGTTCGAACAAATAATGTTTAATTTAATCCATTAATGTATACCACACTAATATGGCCTAACATTTTGATGACTGAATAAGTATATTGATTATTTTAACACTTGGTACTCCTACAACTTAACTTCAACACCAATTTCCAACTGACCGTTGATAGTAACTAAATTACCATTATGTATAGGTACTGACTACTGTTGATTAACCGTTGGTGGTAACTCCGTAAGTTTAATGTACCTGCAGTTTTTGCATACTATTATGTTGACAGGTAATAATTTTATCACCTACCACCATAGAGTCAATAGTATTTTGAGTATCAAGAAAGTATGCAAATTGCAGGTACTTTTTGTTGTTGTTGTATGTACTGCAATAATGCAAACATGACACCGCGGTGTTTTGAATAGAAAATGTAGGTATTATTACTGTTTAATTTATTTTTCCGGTATCTCTTAATATTAGTATAATGTTGTTGATGTTTCACTTAACATATACATCAAATAATATAATAACTCTTATTCCTTCAGTTTAAATAAGAAATAACCATCAACTAGACCTCCGTACACTTTACTCACGACATACAGATTAGCGCTCCGTATACCCTACAATAAAGTGATAAAGGTACACCAAAAATGAGATGCGGCAGTGTACTGTACTAATTGCTTGTCCACAAACCTACTACAAGATATTACACATTCTGTTCGTGTATTTATAACATGATAGATATCGTGGAGAAGTATTTAAAGGAGCTTAGAGCTCCCCAAATGTCTTCTAAGAACCCAATATCTTAATATAGTTTCCTATTTGTCCTATTTATATTTACCGAAATGTTCATATAAAAAAACGATAAGTATAAAATATTTTCTTATGGTGTAAGACGTGGCAAATATTTTGATTGAGAAAATATTCTTCATCCTCCCGAACTGTTTACAGAAATTAATGTCATCCACTTGTCATTGTTACAGAAAATAAACTATGAGCCAAAGGACTCACATCTACGATTATTTACTGAAATACAACAAAATAACCTGATCGATGTTATCGGAAACTAGAGTCAAGTAAATTTTCCAATTTTATAATAACGTTATACGTGGTTTTTGGAACATCACATTCTTATGACCTAATATCGAAAATTCTTCCCGGAACCAAGACTCTAAGACATGATGACAGACATGAAAAAAAACATCATATTAAGTTACTACAAGCCTACCTAACAGATTCTTTACTTCAATCAGAATCCAAAATATGAGGGCAC
>PVMI01047369.1:0-11393 GCA_008528875.1 Aulacorthum solani
TATACCTTAGTAACAATTCACTTAAACTGTATTTTATAAAAGCAATTTAAACTAGTATTAATTAAGATGATCAAGGACATCAGCACAGCATTTATCACTAATTTTTATGGTTTAAAAAATAATAATATGAAAAATACAATCTATTTTGATTTAATAAAAACATATTGGTCCCTATCTTTGTTAAGGTTTATACTTCAAATTGTTGGGATGTATATTAATAGCCATCAGTGTGTTTAGAATATTTCTTAAGAAAAAAACAATTTTCGAAAAATTGTTTTTTTTATTGTCTACCCATTAGCCAGGCCATACCTTTATTCTATTTTTAAAAGTTAGCACAGTGAATTAAACGTAGATACTCAAAAAATCGTGAATTTGTGTATAATTTTGGAAGATGTTAACTTCTCTATTGCATTAATAAACCAAGTTCAAATATTTAAAAATGTCTATTAATTTTGAATTTGTTTGCGACGATTTGGCCATCCATATTAATTCATACGTCATTAGTTACTATCTGTAACAGCTACACCAAATTTTCGATTTCTTATTTATTTAGTACTTATATTATTATTATTGTACACCTGTAGAAATAATACAAATACTACATAAGAGCTTATGCAACTTTCATAAATATATCGCACAAGTTATTAATATAATTCACAGTATATATTGTATACTATAAAACTATAATTTATTCAAAACCACTCCAAAATCTACAAAGGATATTAATATTATCCTTTAAAACAGGAAGAATAAAGCACTATTTTAACCAAGATACACAATTTAAATTACAGATATACAACCAATTTTTAAATTAAAATCGAAAATACACTGCTAAAATTGTTTTCTCTTAACAAAATATCCGTAAAAATTAATTACTAGGCGTTGCGAACCTAACAAAATGAATACTCATTGCCCAATACCGGGAATCAATGTTCCGATTGATTATTATTTATTGTAATACTATATACCTGAATACCTAAACATTCATGAACCGGATAAAAAAAGCCTAGAAAGTAATGGTCACAGCTGACAATAACAGAGGTAATATTATATTCACAAAATTACGAAATCATTTTTAATTTGTATCTGTTATTTGTATTGTAAATTTATATCAAATTACTTATCAAACAACATGCGTACTACGGATCAAAGCACCATAATATAATTTTAATAACTATTAATCAAATTATCGTCCAATATTCCAATGGTCATATTTATAGATATAATACATTATATTACAAATCACTACATAATATAATTTGGAATGCAATAATGATTTAATATTTATATTGTATCAATATGCATAAATTGTTTGTTGTATTCTACCTTTTTAAAGTATATTCAGCTATAGTCCGTTTGGAAACTGAAAAAAAGTCATTAGATTTTTGGATGAATTGTGATATAATGATTTTTTTGTTCAACGTATTTAATTATCACGATTAATACCTAAGTGAATTTATATATATATATAAGACAGAAAATATCTTCGATTAATCGTATACTTTTAGAGTATTTTTTTGAAAAAAAAGTATTGATAGTCGATAGACGTATATTAACATTTTTAAAGTGACAACTATCATGTAAGTAACTTAAAGCTCGTCTTATAGGCACCAGTACAAGTCACCACTTACTATAATATATTATTTAGCTAATACCTAAAAGTACTACTATAACAAAAAATGTTGTTCGATTTCGTACTATTTTAAAAGCTGAGCCTAAAATGTATGTAAGAAAATATAATTTTTAAAAAATCAAACGCATGGCAAATGTTGTGGTTCCAATTTTGTGTGATAAGTTTCAATAATAAAGTGAATTAACCTGCGGTTAAACTTAAAGGTAAGAACATCTGCCTTCTCATTAACTTTTTATATTTTTATTCTTAAGCAAGTTAGGAGAATTGGTAATATTTTACATGATTACTCATAATTCACATTAAAATTAAAACATCGTAAAAATATCATAAGAAAGAATAGATAATAATCTTACCTTATGGTTTGATAATAGATAAATTCTATCTATATTATTAAAGGTTATACAACAAAATCAAAACTTCTGAACATAAAATCGAGTCGTCTTACGTTAATAAATTGAAAGACGTTAGACACACAGCGGGTGTGGCATCTTCCTAAGATGATGTCAGCTCAACATTAGTTTTCCCTTTGACCCACAAATAAATTTGGGACCAATAACCATTATTTGGTTGTTTGTTTTAATATTATTGAAATGATCAATTAAAAAATTTAAAGTTGAGAATGTTATCTATGTTTGAAAGTCGACATTTTGAGATATTTCGATTTGTTTGAAAGTTATGTTTTGTTATGTTTTTGTTTTTTAAAGTATGTTTTCGTAAAAAATCCAACGTACAAACAAAGACAATGTTCTCAACTAAAAGTTCCACGCTAGGTCCAATACACTCAATTATTAAAACGAATAGCAGATGATTAGTTGAATGTAAATTCGCCATATTGCGCATGGATTAAAGAGAGAAAACAAAAAAAGTTTAGACATTCCACTAAAGTATTATCATAATGTACTCATTGACGTAACTATAGATATTAACTACTCCTAAATGTTTATAGTTTTAAAAGCTTGCTTGGAATTTTGTTTTATAAAATATAATATTTATATTTAATACATTTCTAATATAACTATTATAATAATACAGTATTTTTTTTTTTTTGGGCTAGTTTTTACAAAGAATGTTTGATTTAATTGCGCCAATTCTACCTATATATTAGGCGAAAATGTACGAAAACAAACACGGTATGATACGTCTTATTCATGTATTAACTACTTATTAATAAATCATAAATTATTGTATATTTAAAAAAATAATAATTCTGGTAGATTTAATAATATTACCATTATTTTGTAGTTATTTTGTAAAATTTTCTTGAAGTGTCTTGTCTAATGCAAACCTGATAAGTACATAATATTGTGTAACATGGCTTAACAATATCATTAGGTATGTATATTTACTACTTCAGTCTGCAATGCTATTTATAGGTAATTTTAACACAATAATATACGAAAAACTCAATGTTAAAGCTATCAACAACTATTGATTTACTCTTCGATAATTTATATTTTAAACTATTAAATAAACTATCACGTATGATTCATTTTTCTAATTTTAACATGTGATTTTACAATGTGCACGTTTATAAAATACTGCAGCACGCTCTGTTTATTATTATCAACCGATGAAATATTGTACTAAAATGTTGTTATATTTATTTTATTTAGAACGGTTTTTTTGTTGTTGATTAAATGCAATTGTTTGATTTAAATGTAACGAGTCATTTAGCAATAAATAATGCATGCACATTAGAAATTAAAAGTATAGAGACAAACGCGAAAATATACATCCACTGCAATCGAATACCTATTATGAAAGCCAGGGGGTTGGTAAGGTGCTTATGCATGCAACTTCTGGACATGCTCAGTAGATTGGATCAATACCGCGTACTAACAAAGCTGGGGAGGGTAGAAATGATCTCGGAAAAGGGATGATGCGTCATCATTATTTATTTTTATTTTTCTGTTTCCCCCAACAACAAAAAAATGAAAATATTTTATTACTAATGGAAACAAAACTGATAATATAAATAACTCCTCGATTTTGTTTTAATATTGTTAACTGTGAATTGTTAGTATTCATATATTCAAACATATATCTATGGCTGATTAGCATATTAGATAATGCCATAACGGATTAGTTGCAATATTTATTTGGTTTGTTGTTGTACCTGTAATTTAACTTATTTGGCTTTATTGCTTTAATAAACACTTGAAAATATGAAAGTCACCAAGGAAATTTTTTTATAGAAAAGAATAAACTCTTCTATTATACTATTATGTTGTTTTCTTCACTTTCTATTGTTTACCAAGTTGACACATGTCTTCAGAACAAAAACCTTGAAATGTAATCTGTGAAATGTTGGTTAAAAAGATAAAACTGAATTATATACTAGAATTTCAATGATTCATTCACAAAGGATAATGAAACCCATACCAACTGACATTTTATTAGTATGCTTAAATGGGTATATTGTTTTGTATTCATATAAACATGCTTTATAACGAACAATGGTTATGAATTATAATAACTCGAAACAATTACAAAATATATAATGTTGTAACGTGTAATGATGATAAAATAAAATGAACAGGAAATACATTTAAATAACAATAGAATAATATTTTAAATGATTGTAAAATTTAATAAAAATGGAAAATCATTGATCAATGACATATTATGTAGGTATCTAATAAAATCTATTTAATAGGTATTTTGTATAACTTTGAAAAATAAAAAATTGTCTATAACACCAAAATCATACACCTACTTTGCATCTAGTGAGTTACACAACTTGGAAGTTATTATAAATTTAATGAGGTATAGTAAGGTACACTAGTCATAGGTATAGGACCTAAATTATATAGAATTTTATCATACTACACACCCAACATAATGTATTATAAATTTTCTTTAATAGATTATGGAGTGCATTTTAAAATTTTCAACTGCAGATTGTAAATTTGTGACTTATAGACTAATTGTTCGTCTCTTTTAAGAAAGACTCAATAAACAGAAAATTGTATTATTACTCTTACATTGCTGGACGGCAGGAAGCTCATGATGGGTAGTAATTTTTTTTTGTGTACAGCTTTAGACGTACTTTTGCTCGAATTACATCCCATAAATATCCAAATAATCGCTCAAACTACAAACACAAACATAATTTAAAAAAAAAAAACATTAATCGAGTCATAAACAAACAACACTAATTAATAGGAGCGATTCGCAATAATTATTCAAAACAACTTTGGCGTATTTTATTACTGTAATAAATGAAATAATTAAGAGCGAGTACTGAATACATTGCACATGGTCGCAGAATGCAGTACTCGCACAAAATTGACGTGTACAATGCTCCTGTATAATTTATAAATTTTTTTTTATACTACGAAATATTATAAGTACCTATTATATGTATGGCACGACCGAGTAAATAATATGTAGTTATTATTATTTGAGGCGGGTTTAATCGAATTATTTGTGCGACGATAACAATACGCACAGCCGTTCAAGGTCTAAACGCAGGTTAATTTCGATGTATCCGACACATTTCGGATCGTAGGCCACACCGCATATTATAATAATCGATCGCGCACGTCTATTTTTGGTATTTATCCCGCGGAGCGAGTGTTGGGAGACGAGACGCACGAACGAGCACCGACAGGTCCAAAAACGCCGGACGAATCTACTCGACGGCTACTACCGTACTAAACTAGTAAGTAGTAACCACCAACCGGGGGACCAATAAGGCACCAAATAATTAATGAATAGCAAATACAAATCGGCGCAGACAGATCGACTGCAGACGATGAAGACGTTCGGAGCGGCGCGGCGGTGGGGCGACGATTACTCTAAGGAGGGAGTGTACTGCCGCCGCCGCATACACCGTGATCGGAATCACGCATTCGAGTCGCCCCGCCGGGCGTCGATGTTTTCCGACACGACAGGTTGCGCGGCCGAGTGTGTACGGCTTGTGCCCTATCAGTTATTTCTTATCAGCGCTTAACAATATTTTTTGACAACGTAAAACAATTGTCCTATTTTCTCGCGATAAAAAATTTATATTAAAATTTATAACTCCAGAATAAAATAAAAGCCGTACACACTACACGGTTACGTACAACGTTCTTGATTGTATTTCATACGTTTAAACTACTACTGCAACTGCTACTGGTTACATATTATTATTATTATTATTTACGGTTGTGTAGTTTAAGTTTATTTAATCTTTTCCAATTCCACAAATCATAGTATTTCTTATACTTTATTTGATACAAGATTTGCGCCTAACTTTCGATAAACTATTTACGAGTTTTGGCAATATCTATGAGAGTATCATAATAATTGTTTTGTTTTATAGACAAAATTTCAATATGGACATGTTACGGAAAGCGTTGAGTGGCCAAGACCGAGACAATGATAGTTCCACTGGAATTTTGCCTGTAAGTAAATATTAAGCTTATTCTGATCAATTTTTTTATGTTGTGTTATTGATTACAGTCAAAACAATATTACCTTTGTTAACATATTTAACAATATCTTCACAGTTTACTTTTGATAGCCATTATAGTATTTGCCATAATTTGGTTGGAAGAGGAATGTTGGACAAGAACATAAGTTTATAAACCAGTTATAAACATCAGTCATCACTATGTGTAATGGGTATTGAAGCAAGTTTTAGAAAATTGACTTATAGAATGTCAACTTTAAGGAGGACAACATTTATAAAATCAAGTTACATAATAGTTACCTATATTGGGTATATTTTCCATAATATAACCGTATAATTTTGATACAGAGAGCTAGTTTAGTCACTTTGCACATTCATAGTTATTATTAACCTTAAGCTTGAAACATTCTGTAGAATACATTTTTCTAAAACTTACTATGGGATTTTATTAATGCCTATGTTAATGTATCTTATCTATAATTCAAATTTGTATACAGGATGATTTTTTTTAAATGCTTTTTTTACATAGATTGAAGTCATACTATTATAATCATTATCATTTTTTAAGTATTTATTTTTTTGAATAAAAGCATACATTTAAATTTCAAATTAAAAATAAGAATATTATTTGAAGTAATTTGATGATAAAACATTTAATTTTGATTGAGTAGTTAATTAGTTAAAAGTATTTTAAGTTTAGATAAGAGGTATTGTGAATCAACAGCCTTCAAATTCATTACTCCTATTCGACTCTACTCGTAATGCTGATAGTTTTTAAAATAATGAGTGTCTCACTCACAAAATTTACTCTGTATACTAATATACGTCTAACTCTAGTATTTCATATATTATTTATTATTTATTTGAAGTAATATGTAATTGTTTTATAACTTATTAATTTATTAAATTGTCTTGGATCACACATACAATATTTGGATAATTGTGTATTCTAACTCAATAGTAACTAGGTTCTAAAAATAACCTTGAAATTATAAATTAACGTTATTTACCTATCATTATTATTATCTATTAGTATCAATTAATTGAGGATAATATAATTTGATAAATTACCATAATTTGTTAATTTGGATAATTGGATTTATGTATTGGAATAGTTCAGATACTATAAGATTTCATTATAATCCGTACTTTCTATTTAATAATTGGTATGCTATAAATAAATATTAACTAAAATATATATTAGTATTTAATAATTTGTAGCTTTTTTAATAATTATTTTTACTTCGTTTATGATATATTTATTGAGTATTATTTTTATTTAAGAACTTTTAATCCTTATATATGACATTTTTAGATAAATTACTTAAATGGTAATTTTATAATATATGCTTGCAGAATGTTAATCAAATGTCTTCGTTAGAATGGTCTACTCGTATAAAAGGATTTATTGCATGCTTTGTAATTGGAATTTTTTTTTCATTTTTGGGCGCCACGGCATTAGTACTTCCTCTACATAGAAGAATGGCTGTATTTGGTATTTTTTATACACTCGGAAATATTACATCGCTTCTTAGGTAAAATACTATAAAATAAAAATAAAATATTATAATTCTATACACATGTATTTAATTAATTTTCAGTACTTGTTTTTTGATGGGTCCAGTAAAACAAATAAAAAAAATGTTTTCGTCATCTAGAGTTGTTGCAACCATTATTGCTCTTGCAATGATTGTCCTTACATTAGTCGCTGCAGTTGGTGTAAGTTACAAATCAGAATTTTTCATTGAATTAAAAGCTATAATGATCTTGTATTTTTATAATTTCAGATGAAAAACGCTCCATTAACTTTTCTTTGCATTATTTTTCAATTTCTCGCATTGACATGGTACTCACTGTCTTACATACCTTACGCTAGAGATGCCATAAAAAGTTCAATGTCTACAATCATAGCATAATTCATTGTTTCAAAAGTTAATATATCAATTATATTCATATTAATGGTTAACTAAAATTGCTATCATAGATGATAGAATATGAAATAGACACTATGATATCTATCGCTTTGTTATACCGATTGTATTCATATACGTCAATTTGTTGAAATTTATACTTAACTATTTAGCATTTTAAGTAAACTCAGTTATCTGCCAAGTCATAATTTATATGTGTAGTTTATACACTGTTGTTATTAATACTATTATGGGTATTTATTAATACAAGCATTTATTTAAAACATAGTATTTACATAAATGTAATTAATTAAATGTATTGAGAACTTTAGTTAAGAAGCAATAACTAATGAGATAAATAATGTTATATGATACTGTTAATTATAATTAATGTCTTCCTATAGAATCTGATTTTGTTGTTGTTTAAGAGAAATATTTCTATTTTTTTTATAGCTAAATGATTGTAACCTGAATCTTTTTACATACAAATGTCCACTAACTAAACTATGTCAATTATTGTATTGTATTATGTCAATTAATTATGATACCTACTATGTCAATTTAATTTGGTAACGTTATTAAGTTAAGTTTAATTGTAAGCAATAATGTATCTTATGTTTTTTATTATATTTATGATTATGTTTTTTAGTTATGTTATAAATAGACAATAGAATATTCCATTTTTACAAATATGTTAACTGTAATGATTAATCAGTAAAAGAAACTAAATTTATGAAATATAAATAAATCCAAAAGTTTATAAATCAAGTTTTCATTTTATTTTTTGTATGTGATTTTATAAATTATTTATATCTATTGTATAAGATTTGAAAGATATACATAGTTGATGTCAGTCAACAATAATATTGTATAAATAGTTTTGTTGAATTATATTTAAATGAATTACACCAACCACAGATATAATAGAGGTATTATACTATAACATTTATGAAACTATAGTTCAATGTATGTACAAACCAAACAGAAATTACTTTTAAAAAAACATAGAGGGGGAATATAATACAATTACGATTGAAACGGTTAAAATGTCTAAAATAATATAGTTTCCGGTAAACAATTTTTACACCATCAATTAAATTATAAAAACAAGATGTTTAAGAAAAAAAATTAAAAAATGTTCAGGGCCAGTAAAGTGCAAAAAGGGTTGAACCTATAGGTAAAATTAGGGCCCTCCCGCAGTTTTAATAATATTTAAGTTTAAAATATTAATTATCACTTTATCAGAGTCTGTTTTACTGATCCAATTTCAAGCCCCCACAGACAAATTACAGTTGTTGAGCCCATGGTTGAGTCTGTTGGTGAATCACCCTATAAATAATGTCTATTAAATTTAACTTCGTTCAAACCAGTGCAAAAAAAATATACACTAGTACACTTTTTTTATGATATATTATTATGTTCACAATTTTAATGTATTTGTGTACATTATGTGGTTATAACGTTCATTATTTAAACAAAAAACACTATCTTCTATAGTTCTATACGTGGTGCCTTACGCCAGTGGCATAATTATGGTGGGGCGGCAAACTTTACACATGTGTTGCAATTTTTTTTATGGGTAAGATTAACACGCTATCAAAAAACTAGCGAGGAAATGTGTACCCAGGGCAGCAAAATCGTAAATATGCCACAGCCTTACACATTAAAAACTTTTAAATTTTTATACCATTATAAAGTTTAAATTATTGTAATCAAGTTTTAAGTACTCGCAATGGCATGTAACATAGGATCCGCTATTGTTGTTCAGGCAACACCATAAATATGGGTGGGTGGGTATTGATAGCAGAAGAGTAGGACATTTATTAGGTCGGCATAACAGTATTATGAGTCACCTAAAATTATTTGAGCTACATCAATTTTGTTATGATACATGCCACTGAGTACTTGTCAGTCATCAGTCATCACTATTCATTACTTGTCGGTCGTTTAAATAAAATCTACACATGTATAGGCTATATTCTATAACGATTAGATGATAACTATCAAGATTTAAAATTAGTGTTATATAGTATTATGAATTATAATACATAGCAGTTCTCAAGTCTTGTAAAAATGTTTGATTTTGACTAATATTTGAGTATCTGGGTAGTAAATTGTAAAAAATTACTAATTGCCATACGCATATGATTATGAAAATGTATACAGCATCATAGCAAGCGGATAAGACGATGTCAGCAGTCAAGTACTTCGGGTGACGCCTAAATTTTACTGTTTTAAATATACGCGGGTTACACCAGATATCGTAATTCAATGGCTAAACTGTATAAATATTACGATAAGAAATTGTTTTGAGGTTAATTCTACTATCACAGAATATGTTTTTGGAAAATTTGCCGGCCACTCGATTCCATGCTATAGTAAATTACAATATTTTAGTTCGTGGTTTATCAATATTTGTACCAATCACAGCATAGGACGCGAAAATTAACAGATACGCGTTGGACGCTGAAACGTTAACAGACAAGTAGACAACTACAGTAACAATTGCTGTCTACTTCCGTACTTCCGTTTTTATTTACCTTTTATTTGTTAGATTGTTTCACTTTCGAAGTTTCATTTTTCACTTCAGACCGTGAAATATCTACTACGTGATGTCTATCGGTGTTCCTATTAAAGTGTTGCACGAAGCCGAGGGGCACATCGTCACATGCGAAACGATTGATGGCGAAGTTTATCGTGGTAAGCTTATCGAGGCTGAAGACAACATGAACTGTCAGGTATTGTGTTAAAAACAAATTGGAATATTGATCTCTTAAACATTTTATTATGCACTTGTGATGAATAAGAAAATTGTAATTTTATAAAGGTATCGCATGTGACAGTTACGTACAGAGATGGACGTGTTGCCCAGATGGAGAATGTGTATGTGAGAGGATCAAAAGTGAGATTCATTATACTACCAGACATGCTTCGGAATGCTCCTATGTTTAAAAGTAAAATGACTATGGGCGGAGCAGCAGGACGTGGGAAGAGTGGAATGATACGGTCTTCGGGTATCTATTGATTGTGTTATTTTTGTTGAGGAATTAACAATACAACATGTATGGTCAATATTAATTATTATTATTATATTTCAGTTGGACGAGGTAGGGGACGTGGCGGTCCTCCAATGGGTCGGGGAGGACCACCCATGGGACGCGGCGGTCCTCCAGCGGCTGGATCATGGAATCAAAGACGTTAATCTTATTAATGACATAAATTGTAAAAATAACACCTACTTCTCTTTTAAGGTTTATAAAAGATCCCAAAGGATCATTTCAATTTAATTATATTATATAACATAAATGTGTTCAAATGATTTTGAAATAAATGCATTTCACTCAAAATTCTTGTATTATTTACACAATTCAACTATACAGGGTGTCCCTCGAAGATTTACCCATTGCAATATCTCCTGAGATGATAAATATATAATTCATCTATTTTTTTT
>PVMI01047371.1:0-12117 GCA_008528875.1 Aulacorthum solani
AATATTACCGGGGACCAATTGTCCGCGTATAAAATAATGACGGTTACCAATTGTCCGCATGCCGCATTTTTTCGCGGGGACCAATTGTCCGGGGACCGATTGTCCGTTTACCTATTAATTATTATTATATAAAAATAAGATGTATTAATTTTTAATTTATAATGTTATTATTTCACTTTTACAAAAATCGAAACAAATACGTGTATATACGCAAGAAACCATACATTTGGTGGGTTTTTCACGACTAAACCGGTCGTGTTCACTCCAACATGCCGGAGTAATCAAGACCAATCTATTTTTGGTCGTTGACGACTTCCACTACCACGACTTCTAGTTCACACCAGGTAGTGATCACGACTAACTCTTCTACTAGTAGTAATCTCGACCAGTTTACGACTCCGTGTGAACCCGGCTTTACACACACCGTCGAAAATCGGCCGCCGCCGCTGGTAGACCTGCAGTCGAACAACTACTAGGTGGGGGAGCTATAACCACCTCCGGATGAAAACTGGTCGCCGCGCAATTCTGATATCATTTGGAATAGAGTATATACAAAGTACCTCATATTACATACTGTTGCGCTTACAAAAATAATTAAAATAACATATTCATCGTATATATATAAATATAATCTATACATTCAATATGATGTATTTTAGGCAATACCTACATTTAATGTTAGTTATAACTCATAAATATAAAATAAATATATGTACCATTATCAGTTTCACATGATGGTTGAGTCTCCTTATTCCGTGAAACTAAAATTGATTTTTGAGACGAAAACCCAAGTTTTGCTTTTACATTATACCTATCCTTATGTACAAATGTATGTATTGCTTTACCTGACATACGATCATTTAAATATTTGCTGGTCTCATCCCAGACACTATTTGTAGCTACAGCAACTTCTAATAATTATCAAAGAATAAATTATTGTACTATACAAAACGATCGATTAATGTATGACGAGTATAAAATTATTATAATATATTAGTTAATTACACTTCACTTATAGATTACAGGTTGGTTTAATATAAGAATCAGTGGATATTTTAACTAATATACTGGGCAACACTTATGTCACCCAAAGAAAATTTTTTGTCGCCTGGTAGATGATATATTTAATTACTAGGCGACAACGATTCTTTTTAAAAGTGACGATGTTAGAAATTATTATATAATTAACATGTTATTCTTATATTTAATGTTGTTATTTATACATATAATATATATTATTTCGTTTGGTAATTTGAATTTGGAAGTACAAATTTAATAATTATTGAGAATGGAAAACCCGCGCAACCGTTCACCACGGGAATAATAATAATGAAAAAAAATGTATACTAATGTATAATAATAATAATGCAAGAAAACAATATTTATTCCATGCGACAATGCGACATGTTTTATCTGGTCTTCAGCCTTCCCATCAAATATCTACAAATTAATTGTTTTCAATTTTATTTTAGTCATTGTTCCTACAAGCTAAGTTAGATAAATTTTATTTCACTTTGAACCTTCTAACTGTTTAAACGTTCAAAGTTAAACGTATACAAGTATACCACGATTTTCGTCTCTTGGTAAGTATAAAATAACTTTTTTAATAATTTAATAATTGCAATATAAATATATTATATTACAAATTACAATAATACTGTTTAAAAACATACTAACAAATACGCGTAACACTGTAACGTATTATGTATTTACGTATTTTTGTAATTTTAATACTGACTATTTATTTTTGAGGGCCAGCATAAGCTGACAATAATATATAAATATTATATTATAGTTACCTCAACACGTTATGATATAAACATTAAATATTTAATTACGAGCTTAATATTACTCCATTACATTAAGTAGACATTTTATAAACTTAAAATATATAGATCAGCATAATATTAATAATATCGATACACAGTATTCATTTTATATTTGTAATTTGTGGTATTAATATTTAATAGTATTAATACGTAAGACATTCAGACAATCATCAGTGTGGAACAATTAACAAGGGTATGTAGTATACTACTATGTAATTTATATTCCGAACGAAGAGTGTCTTAATGTTTTACCATTGATTATAAATACTATAGATTACTCACTGGCCGGTTTTTCGGTGGCATACAATATTAATCCCGGTAGATGGCGATAAGAACAAACAACATTTATAAATTCGTATTTTATTGCAGCTACGGGTATTGTGGCTAAGTGCGGCGCGGTGTAAACTAGTTTTTGGAACAATATTATTAATTATTAACGACGGTCGCAGTCGCAGGCAAATATAATAATAATAATAAGGCTGGCAACACACGACCGTTATTTTACNNNNTTTTACAGCTCCGTACTTTTACGGCGCGTTTTGTTAAAATACATTAAAATGAATAAAGCACAACACACGAGTGTCGCGCAGTAAGATTATGGCGCGACATTTCGAAAACTGCAGCGTGCACCTTGACTACACCGCGCGTTAAAAATAGCGCGCGATGGGTATTTTCTGTTAATAAGCACTAAATTAAATGAGCGGCTTCACATGGGCTGTAATAATCGCGCGACAGTCGGACAGTTTGTTATTTATCGTTGATCATTGTAGCTGTGCTCGTGGTAGTAGCCAAATTACAATTTCAATCGATTTTAACATGTCCTCAACCGATGAAGAAACTCAGATTCTTGATGAAGATATTTTGGATGTTGATCTTTTGATAGCATCAGTAGAGGAGAGGCCGTTGCTATGGGATAAGACGTTAGATTCATACTCAGATCGAAACGAGAAGAGGAAATGCTGGAGGGACATATTTTGTAGAATGAAACCGGGATTTGAAGAGCTGGATATAAAGGATCAAAAAATTATAGGTAAATTAAAAAAAATTGCTTATTATAGTTTATTAGGTGTAGTGATATTTTAAATCTTAATCATAAAATATTATGCAGGCATTCCTAATAAAAATACAGAGTAAAATTATTGAACACGTGTTATTACTTATTATAGAATTGTTACTTAATAAATGGTTTTTGAACTAGGTAAATTATTTATAGAGCAAAATTATTTGAATAACATTATTTTATTTATTTTTGTTCTAAAATATAATTATTTTATTTATCATGCTGCTAAGGTACCGCTCCAACTGTAGAAAAATAATCAGCAAATATATTTCTCATATCATTCGCTGATCGTGTCCCGTGGTCAGCATACATTGTGTTTAAATCCTCAAATCCATCAATAGACAGAGTATCTTGAAAATTAATTCCGTTTTTTTCGCGTACATAATTAACCTAGAACACAACACGCTTTTGTAATATCCACTGCTAATTCAGTTGTAACATTCATTGGTCGATGAAAAATTCTCCATTTATTGGATAGTATCCCAAACGCACATTCGACATACCTTCGCGCACGAGACAAGCGATAATTAAATATACCCTTATTTTTTGTTAAATTCCTTCCTCCATTAGGACGCAAAACATGTTGAGAAATACCAAATGCCTCATCTACAAAAACATAATCTACAATGATATCAGTATTCAATATTGGACAACTTTCAGGAATGTTAAGTTCATTTTTTTGTAGCAGATTCCAAAATGTAGAATTTTTAAAAATCGTCGAGTCTGAATCTTTTCCAAATGATCCTATGTCGACGTATACAAATTTATAGTTAGAATCAACGATTGATATACTCCGGCTATAGAGATCAGTACCCCGTCACGCGCATGCATAATGACCAGCAGCGACGGCGCGGAACCCGATTTCCCCCACTATATGCCGCAATCGTCGCGTGCCACGACCTGTATACAGAATGTTGAAAATGTTCTTATACAATGCAGGGTGATGAATTGCCATAACACTATTTTTTTATATTTTCTATACTATGTTTATATTTTAAGATATTTCAATACATACAAGTCAAAAGTATAAACAAACAAATTATATTAAATATGTAATTGTATAGGTTATTATAATACATAGAAATACGTCGTCACAAATTTACAAAAAATACATTAAAAAAAAAAAGTAATAACAAAAAATTATAAAAATCAATCTGAATCATCGGAAGAAGTGTCCCCTGTGATTTGCATGACATGCTATGTATCTTCTTGATCCAATAGTTCATCCGTATTGTTGTCAACAGTGCAGAGTTTGTCTTCTTCTTTTATTGTATGACTTACAAAATTGGCATACATGTCTGGCGTAACTTTTTTGATGCCATCGATCAGTAATTGTTTTACGTCGTTAATTTTGAATAAAGTATTGTTTTTTTTCACGTGATTTTTCACAACCGACCATGCCATTTCTATCGCATTCAATTCGCAGTGGTAAGGCGGAAGACGTAATACAGTTTTATTTGATTTCAAAGCTTCTTCATCGATTAGGTATTTATTGTGATGATGTCTAATTTCCTGCACCTTTTCCAACAACAAATGTTTCACCAACGACGTATCCACATTACAGCCTTTTGAAGTCAACCATTCAACAATTTTGTCTTTTCTCCAGGCTATTGTAGGGATGGGGTCCTTTTTTACATAATGGTATGAAGCATTGTCCATTACTATAACCGAGTTTTCTTTAAGTTTGGGCAAAACTCCGCAAAACCAGTCGTAGAATGAATCACCATTCATTTCGTCGTGATAGTCTGCTGTGTTTTTTTTGATTCAAAACACAGTAGACCACCCTCGACGAAACCCTCCGATGACCCGATGTGAACAACAATCAATCGCTTGCCCTTGCCTGTTGGATTTTTCGGGCCTACCGACAGTCCTTTAACAAATGCATCTCTATGCGATGTTACCGTCTTTTCCAACCAAACCTTACTACAGCACTCGCCTACATTGACCCACGTTTCATCCAAATAATAGATTGTACGACCTTCATTTCTGAAACGACGTATGTCTATAATAAATTTTTGTCGCCATACAATTAGATCTCCTCGCTCAGTAAGTGAGCTGTTTCGGGTTCTTTTTGTGTACTCAAATCCCAATTCCTTTAGAATGCGCTGTAAAGATGTCCTTGGTATAGTCGGTAAGTCTGGATCATCCCCGACTTGAACAATTTTCTTTAACGTTGGAACTTCATTTCTTAACCAAAAACCATGAATTTTGTGCCTTATAGCATTCTTATCAAAGTCAACAATTTTTTCATTGATCCCACATAACACAACTCAACCTTTGGATATACATTAGACATTCCAAATATCCATTTTAGGTCCAGTACATTTGTGACATTATGTGGATATCCATTAGATATTCATAGAAAGTAACTGGTAGATAAGCCACAGTGGATTTTTATGGATGTCCACTAGACATTGATATTTTGTAATTAGTGGACTTCCAATTATGGTCCTTAATCTACGTTCATTAGATATCCAAAAAAAGTTTAAAATTTATATATTTACAAAAAGTTTTAATTTTTATAATTTAAACATAATTATTTTATATTATATATCTTATAAAAGTAAAATGTTATTGTGGATGAATAATATATTAAAATAATGTACGTCCAACCGCAGCCGTTCCAATAATTTTGTGTTGTTATCTCAAATATATATATAATTATATATATATATATTTAATATATCAGAGTGAATTGTCCTATTATTATTATATAGGTTTTAATTTTGTATTCTTATTATAAACCTATTGATTTACATTCATAAATAATGAACTACGCACCTACTAACTACGAAAAAAAAGTTCAAAATAATTATTACTTAACACGTTAAACAAACGTATACCATATAATAGGAAACATCGCTGGTTATATGAAAAATCACGTAAATGCGTTTTTTAAACTTTTTGCTGCTCCAATTACGAGCGAAATAATGGTCAAACGCACTTCAACCATAGACCCTTTTTAAATGACCAAGATTTTGAGTTTTGTATTGATCGAAAGAAAACCCAAAATCCAACACACACGTAACCACGTAATTTTCTAAGTACAAAAAACACACGGAAAATCATAAATCTTGAACCAGAAGTCAGATAACCTTGATCTCGGTACCCATCGATCCGGTGCAAAGTCTTCTTTAACATTTGACTACAATATAAACGACTTGCTACACATCAAAATCTGAGTGTTTATGCCAAAAAAAAACGAAAAAACTCAAATTTCGAACTTTCGAAGTCCCAAAAGACTGAAAAAAACAGGTCCTAGGGTCACAATACAAGACGCCGAATTTGATCGTCGACCTCCAATCTACACAAATATCGAATTTCAGAAACGTCGTACAAAAACTAAACGTTTTTCAAAATACGCCTGGGGGTGGGGTTCGAGGACCCCCGACTCCGCGAGTACGTTTTAGAAGGCCCTAAACCAAAACGTTTGGTGAAAAAAGGGTCCCCTTAAGTTAAAACCCGCCGGAAAAATACTTAACTCAAGGAAAAGGGGGAGGGGAAACTTTTAATATGATATGCACGTAGTCGTTCCTATCCATAAACCGTTTTCGAAATTGCTCCAAGACGATTTGGGACTGCGTAGGTAATGGAGGAAAACGTTCTTTTACGCACACGCGTACGATGATGAACAAACGGGGATAAGCGCGTATCACAAAATCTCCGACATAAGTAAGTTAAATAGACGAAATACGGTAAACAATAATACGGTGGGGCAGTGGTACGTACTACATACATCATGTGACGTAGTCATACTCATTGGTTGTATCAACGTTTTTGCATAATGTTATATTGTTTATTTTATACGTATGAAAAATTATTTGAACTAGCTAGTATTTTGGGTTTGCCCCCCCCNNCCCCATTTTAAAATCCTGGCTACTCCACATCAATGACAATTGACATACACCAGGGATACTGGCTTAATCTTTTATTTATATGGATTACTGGGTTCGACGCCCAAGCTTGATGGCAATCTTTTTTTTTAGAAGAAAAAAAAAGCAAACTTAGATGTTATGTATATAAAATGTAACAAAAATTGAAATTAACACTATTCAAGTTAACATTTATCCACTAGTTAAATGTAAATTACAAGTACCTATAAGATTTAAATTGTTATAAATCGAAAATAAAATTATTCATATACAATCCCAAGCTAAAATATGTTTGTTTAGAACCAAACACCATTCCTGATAATGGTTATTCTTATCACACTAATTGCGCGTAATACCACAGAATAGTATACCGCTATA
This sequence comes from Aulacorthum solani, assembly GCA_008528875.1. Classification (NCBI taxonomy): domain Eukaryota; kingdom Metazoa; phylum Arthropoda; class Insecta; order Hemiptera; family Aphididae; genus Aulacorthum; species Aulacorthum solani. The sequence goes on from PVMI01047371.1 coordinate 7,140, forward strand.
GGTATTATGTTCATAGACCAAGTATCAGGTCTACGCGGGTAAAATGTTGACAACAACAGACAATAGAGCGTGGTTACTGATTTTCATTTTAAATTTTTACATAGACTCGCACACGTGGTACGTTGTTGTGTATTCATATTGTTTTATTTGTTTTTACCGTGGCCATTATAGCTACGTTGTCGACTTCGCAAACGTTTTTTGTATTGTCAAATCGACAAATTGAGAAATATTGTGCGGTAAAATAACGCTTGTGTGTTGTTCGATGTTTTTACCGCACGGTATATTTTTTTATGCAGTAAAATGTCGAGCGGTAAAATAACGCTCGTGTGTTGCCAGCCTAATATTATACACTGCCAAGTGCCATCACGACGATTGAAGAAATTACAATATGATTATTATTATTAAATACCTAATAATATTATAATATAGTTTAATTTTAGTTTTTATAATTCCAATGCCTGATGTCAATATTTCAAATATATAAAATATATAAAATAATTTAGATATAACCTGCAGTGGCTCCGAAGTGCTTAAAGTATATATTACGACATAGTACGTCAAGCCCCCCCACATATCATCTTCCCCTAACAATCAGATCCAATCAAAGCACCTACGTAATGCAATGTTTAATAATTTATTTTTACGTTTCAACGTTCAATCAATTACCAAGATTAAGTCTAGACTGACTAAATTCATTGATCTCATTGTTCGTTGTATTGGGTCCTTACATAAATAATTGGTTTTACGAGTGATGACTTCAAAAATAGGATTATGATGTGTTATATAATCAATGAATATTCTAAAATAGCTTTAAATAACTTCACGTGAAATACTTTTTATTTTTAACTAGTTACCTATACAATTTCTAATAAAAATGGATCTATTTGACATTTTGGTTACATACGTGGTACGACTAATATCTATATTCTATTCTAATCGCAATATTTGCGATTGGATGAAAGGCCAAACTTCAATGTATCTTGTAAAATAACTTTTTTTTTTACTTGATCAATGTTGATCATCTGTTTAGGGGTCGCACCACATATATAACACCTTTGGCTCGACGTATGAGTCATTGAATTACATACCTATAAAGTAACAATTAATATTTATGTTTTTTTTATCTATGTATTATTATGATTTATGCATTTTATTACAAATGTAAAATGATTTAAATATATTAAAATATTTCTACCTTTCCGTCGACCATAGTGAATAGTAAAGTATATGTTACTGCTATTTCTGTATCATCAACCATAATAACTGAAGCTGTCAAATGTTTTATTTGATCTTCAATAGATTTAACCTCAAATAAGGTGGTCTCCCCTGATTCTTTTTTGAACTCAAATTTTATTGGTCGACAAAAACGTGTTGAGGATGTTCGATTATTTTGCCATATAGTTAACCTTTCTTTTTTGTCATTGAAACAAAACAACTCTAAAGGAACTAGTGAAAAAAGAAATAGGTCGCTGTCTAAGGCTAAGGTAGGGCTACTATATATTTGTTTATACATCGACTGCCAGTTACTTCCATCACATCCCCACTTGTAAATAATTTCAAACCTCTCAAAATAGTTACCAATTTTTTTTTTTAATAAATAATTTCTGTGCACTACATTTATACACAGATGCAAACCAAACTTATATTTTTGAATAGCTGGGAACTTTCTTTACACGTAATGTGCATTGAATATATGGTAAGGTTGAGTAATTTTTAAAAATAGTCTGTTAAAGTTAAAAAAACGTAAAAAAAACTTGAACATTTTTTTAATTTCCGTAAAACATTAAGAATATATATATATTTTTTTGTACCTATATTTTTTACTTATTTAGAGGTATTCAAAATTCAAATTAATTATATTAAAATTAAAAAAAAATATATATTATTACAAGAAAAATGTTCAAGAAAAAAGTAAATATTTCAATAAAAACAACGATTTTACCATAAATTCAACGTACACTCAACGCTGTAAGTCACTTTAATTTGTATGTAGGAACTTCAAATTCTGTATAAAGGTTCCTTGGGTTGTATATTTGAACATCATTATCAAAAAACATGTACAAGTTTAAATTTAAAATTGAGGGTTTTTGCCACGTTTTCAGACCACTGTGTGACGCACACACGCACATCCACGTCTTGCGCGACACATCCCTACCATTCCATCGGTCACGTGATCGATGCTTGTGGAGGGAGTATGACCGGCGGCTGACCAAAACTGGTCGCCGCCGAGTCATCATCTCATTTTGAATAGACTACAGAAAGAACCGATTAATTAGGCTCACATGCTTTGGTGTTTATGTTAGGTGGTCTTTATACTAATTGGAAATTTCCTTTAGCATATTTTTTCACGGGTAGTGGCGTAAAAGGAAACGATTTAACGATTATTGGTAACGATTGTGTAAAAATAATTTTAGATATTGGTTTACAACCAACATCTATCGTTTGTGACCAAGGAGCACTAAATCGACGTATGTTTCCATTGCTTGGAGGTACTGTAGAAAACCCGTCAACTATAATATGCGATAAAAAGTTACATTTAATCTATGATATGCCACATTTATTAAAAAGCGTGCGTAATAATTTGTTATAAGAAAACATTTAAGTTGGAAATAAAATAATTTCATTTGGTGATATTCAAAAAACTTATGATATTGACAAAAATAATACAGTTCGAGCTATGTGTAAAATAACTCCAACACACTTGTCTTCAAATCGGTTTCAAAAATTGTCCTGTAAATTAGCAGTACAACTTTTAAGCAAATCAACACAATTTTAAATCTACGAACCGTTATAGATAGACTAAAATATATTTTAGAAAACATGAAAATTCAAAATTAACTTAGTTGGTACCTAAAATTAAAAATTAGAAGTTGATTTTAAGTTAACGGAGATATAAATGAGGTAGGTTAAAGTTAAGTTAATCAAAACAACGAACTAGCAAGTTATGTTAATAGGTAAAAATTAATTTAATTTTTAACTTTTTAACTCATTAATGCCCAGCCTTGAGTAAACCAGTAAACCATTGACAACCTAACGGATCTCGAGTACAGTACACGAATGTCAAACTATACTCTACTCCCTACAGTACTACTGTAATGACCGAACTATAGTGGGTTTCAGGAAATAAGAGACTCGATTCTAGCGCGACCGGTCGACACAATTTTGAATTTCAGTGTCTATCAAACTTTTCATTCAAAGCGTCTTTCACACTAAACACTTGTCGTGCACGAGTATCTGATTAAATACAATTATTTCATAATTATTATTTTTTTTTTACTCAACCATGGAAGTAGAAGAAGCTCTACTACTAGCTCTTTTTATTAAAAGAAAACATAATACAAATAAAAAACGTAAAAGGCTCCATTGAGTACATCCTATTGTGGGGGATAGATTAGAAAAGGGTAATTTTCATACCCTATTTCACGATCTTCTTAAATACGAATCTAAATTTTTTAATTATTTTGGCATGTCGAGTCAATCGTTTTTTGAACTACATAATTTAATAAAAAATGACACGATTAAAAGAAGACACAAATATGAGAAGATCTATTTCAACCGAAGAACGAATTGCAGTTACGGTATGTCTTATCACTTATCAGTAATATTTTTAATATATTTTTATAATTAATATGTAGAAATGTTCTACAATTTTTTTATAATACAAAAGCGTTTTGTTGCTAAATGTTGTCTGTATAACCGTTAATAATTATATAATTTGTGTTACTTACTTGTTTAATTAAAACACACTACAAATGTACACATTTAAAAATATTGTGATCAAGTTGTATATTTCCGAATGATAGCAAAATTATTAATATCAAAAAACATTTCTTTCTGTATAATAAGTTATTAGAAACAATTTTTTAGTTAAGTAGGTATCTAGTTCCTAAAAACTATATTTAATACAATATTTAAATGTTAAAAATAAATTTTTATCCTCTCCGTATAACATTATATAATTAATAAACACTGATAAGTTTTACTTTTTAAATTGTGTCGTTGAGTTGGCTAACATAGCTTGCCAAACTTGAAGAGCTTGATTGAGATACATCTACTTCCGTATTAGGTAAAATATTTTGAGATGATGATGATGTTGAAGTGCGAAAACGTTGATGTTGATTGTTTTGTAATGGATGAATGTTGGGATACAAACTTTGAAAGTTTGGATAAGCCTGTGGTCTTTGGTATAAAGTAGAATATTGATGTAGTGTCGAATTTAGTTGACATTGAGTATCAAAATAAGAACAATCTGAAAAATGGGTATTCTGTTGTCGAGATTTTTTCGCATTAGAAATCGTTTGCATTATGCTAAGTTTCACTTCCATTTTATTTTCCTCTGGTACTTGTTTAAGATCATTGATAAGAGATAACAGAAAAAGACGGTCAGGATCATCCATTGGTTTTGTCATTTCATTTCGATTTTCTAAGCTTTTTTGTAAAGATAAAAGCAATTGACTTTCTGAATCCTTATTTTGTGTTTTTGTCCTTTTGGATTGCCTTGATTGTGTGATTGTATCTTCATATGCGTGTTCTTCACCAGAATCATTCATGTTATCATTATCTTCATTATCTGTGTTTGGTTCAGCATCAGCATACTGTTCAGCATCATTGTCATTGAAATTTGATATAGTTTGTTTATTTCCAACACACTTTGAAAGAAAAGACAACTGATTGTAATAAACATACATTTTCCACGATTTACTGCCTGATCCAGATTTCATGGTCTTTCTTTTAGACTGTTCACGGGCGTATGAATTTCTAAGGCTTTTTCATTTTCGTTGTAGATTTTGAACTGTAATAAAATATAATAATCAAATAATATATAATAATATATTAATATATCAAGATAAGGATGGATTGATATGTTTTTATTAAGATGACTAATTAACCCGTTGTTGCCGCCTCAACGATATAATTGTATGTTTATGTATGTGTTATATTGATTTATTAGTATTATTATTAATCAAGGGGGAAAACC
>PVMI01047454.1:0-31508 GCA_008528875.1 Aulacorthum solani
TAATGATAACGAATGTTTAGCAATCACCATATCCGGTGCAGTTCGAATCGGTCTTTTAATCATTTGTGTCAAGTATATGCGTCTAATTAATACGCTATCGAATGAACATTGTTTCGGACATAATAGAGTGGTCAAGGGTGTGCGATATGTCCATGTTAGCCAGTTTATATTATTAATATTATTATTATTGCATTTCATTGTTTGGCAATCATAATGTTTAGTTGTCACTTGAGCTGATGAACACTGTTTTTATTTCGTTCTCAAAAATAGTTTTAATTTCCCAGAACCAACATGCCGGGACCAAGAAGGTTTAGTAGTGGTGGAGTAGGCGGAGGAGGCCAAGCGTGGGAAATGGGTGAACGACGATATTCTGTAGCCGGTACAGACCCTCATTTAAGCCACCATGCGGTCACGTCAATGGGACCACCAGCATCTGAAGATCTTCACGCTTGGAGTATTTACAGGTAAATGTCTCTTTAAATACATTTTATATTCATTATATTATATGCATATATACGTGAATATTTTTTTAGGCAAAATTTAAATTCTGATTTCACGGACTCTGCTCTTGGGTCGAGTGAGAAGTCCCCCCTACCATATGGTAACTTTCAATTGCGCGAATCTACTGTGCAGTCCATACTCAGCCATCCACGATACGGTCCAAAATACGATGTACACAAATCGCCTCTGAGTTCGAATATGTACACGTACCTCAAATTTGGCTTACCTAGAGTATTTCCGCCCAACAGTCGCAGGGATGGATCTAGTGGTTATGACTCGAGTGAGGATGGAGCAGCTATACGCAGCCAAAGACCTTATACGAGAACTAGGAGTGATCCGGACTTTTGTAATCACGCGATTTACCACGGCGGGGTAGGCAAAGTTTATTTTTCAAATTAGATTACGATTTTTAATTATGGCTTATGCAAATCTCTTTTTAGCCTACTTTACAAAGACAACACCCCGGTCGTCGAGGAAAAAGTATAAGTGAAGCTAATTTACTAGCACCTCATGGATATCCTATTCGACAAGAACTTCCAACAATGCAGCGGAGGAGCGTACATGACTTGCGAGCATTGTCCGAAGTTAATCATCATCACCATCATTACACTAATCCAGCACATCATTATAGGTACTTATACTTCGATAATGACTTAAACTGGTTTACATCAAGTAACTTAAAATATATTTTATTTTTCATTGTTTCTATAACAGTTCTCACCATTTAACAAGTGGTCGGCCGGCTTCTATAGCTGTTGTTGGTACAACAGCTACTACACCTAGAGATAGGAGTATTAGTATGATGAGCAATTTAAGTCCAAATCGGTCAGATATTTACGGACAACCTGCAATTGTTTATCCATATCTTCAGGTAAAATAATATTATTTAGGAACATTAAGATTTATTTACAAGTACTATTTTTTGTAGGTATGGGTAAAATAAACATTTAATAATTAAACCATTGTGCTTATAAACAAAAATGTTTAATTATATGTGTTCAGTGGTACTGATAAATTAATTATAGGCCTGCTTAATAATCAACACTCTACTTATTGCAATTGATTTTAACGTAATATTTAGTAACTTTGGAAGCACAGAGTAAATATCGTACTGTTATTTTAATGCAATGTAACTGTCTCTATACGCCTAGTGGTTTAATAAAGCAATTATTTGGAATGATGTTTCACTTTCATGTTATACACTCTAGTGAACTGTTACCTATACATATTTTTTAAATATTTAATAAACATATCAAATTATGTATTATTTATGTACAATATTCGATGATTAAAAAATATTATTTTGCTTAAAATACTCTGAAACTTGAATTTAAAATGTATTGATTATGTTTATATAGGGTACATAGGTACATTTTATTAAAAGTAATGATATTATTATGTAATTTTTATTTTAGGTAAGGGGACTAGAAGTGCCAGGAAGTTCAGATGGAAAAAGGCCAAAAATTCAGGGGATTTCGTTTGAAGTTCAAGCTGGTGAAGTAATGGCCTTTATGATGACATCTGGTACATAAAAAGCATTTCACTAATAGTTCTATTGATTTATTTTAAAAATTTACACATTTTTTATTTATGAAGAGTAATTTATTATAATATATATATTGTATTGTCTATTATTTTAATCATTCTACTTTGTATTTTTTTTTTTTTAGAACGAGAAGGAGAAGCTCTTTTAAGTAGCCTTGCAAATCGTCACCCTTGTCAAGTACAGCATATATTGCTCAATGGTCAAAATATTTCTATTTCTTCATTTTCTAAACATATTGCTTATATACCCGCTGAAGCTAAATTAGCTCCTAATTTAAGTGTAGCACAAACTTTAGCGTTTTATTCTCATTTACGGAAAGCTCCTTTTCGTGCCATACCGAAAGTATCTCAAAACGATCAAGTTCGTAAATATTATATATTCATAATAATAAAAATTTTACAAATGTTATATTATAATAACGCCTAATTTCCACTTTAGATGGGAGTACTTATTGAAGAGTTGGGTCTAGGGCAAGTCTTAAATACCAATGTTTCTGAACTAACTGCCTCTGAAGCCCAAAGATTAAGTGTAGCATGCCATTTAATGTCTGATGCGGAAATTATAATGCTTGATAGGCCAACAGTGACAATGGATATATTCGACACGTTCTTTCTAGTCGAATTTCTTAGACAATGGGCGGCTGGTGCTCCAAGTAAGTAATTATAAGTTACTTTTACATTATAATAGGTAAATCAATAAAAAGTTCAATTATTTTAGCTGGTGTGAATCCGCGTATCGTAATGGTGACACTGCAGCCACCCACTTATGAAATATTTACTATGGTTTCAAGAGTTGCATTAATATCTGTTGGTCATTTAATGTATTCTGGTCGGCGCAGAAATATGTTGCCATATTTTTCATCGGCTGATTATCCTTGTCCAGCTTTCAAGAATCCTTCAGATTATTATCGTAAGTTATAAATAAATAGCAAATATAGATAACTATTGCACCATAAATTATTTTATAGATTAATCAATCTATGAAATCTATAATTTTCTGATTAAACATTAATATACAATACATATTACATACTCAATTATATTTTTTAGTTGACTTAGTCACGCTCGATGATTTATCAGCAGAGGCCATGTTAGAGTCAAGTCAAAGGGTAGAACAGTTGGCGGATTTATTTAGAAGAAGAGTTGAACCTTTACCAGACCCTGGACCGCCAAAACCTTTGCCAGGAAAACCGCGAACAGCCATTGTGCCAATACAAATTGTTGCCATAATATTGTACGATACATATAATATTGTTATTATTCGTATAAATAACTAATACGATATTATGTTTTTATTGTTTAGACGTCACATGGCATATTCGCAGCCCAGAAGTAGCTTACGATGGATGTCTAGATTTTTCATTGCAGGTATATTGTCTATAATTTTTGGCACAATATTTTCGGACATTCCAGCTACGGATCCTCAACTTTCATTTGGCGACAGGTATAAAACATCGTTAGTTTTCAAAATCGGTACCTGCGGATGGTATTTAATTTAATTGATTGTTTTTCAGAATGGGGTTCTATTACAGCATTATGATAGTTGGAGCACTGCCGCTCATTCTACAAATTGCATTAAATGATACACATGGAAATGATCGCGATTCCATAGAAAGTGATATTGCTGATAATTTATATAGTCGATTTGTGTATGTCGTAACATCGGTGAGTAAAATTTATTCGTAAAATTTATCAAAAACATAATTAATGCAATTATTATTGAAACAATTTTTATTAGATTTTATGCAGTATCCCTCCATCTGTATTAATATGGATAGTGTATTCTGTGCCGGCATATGCCATGTCTGCTCTTTACCATGATTATGATTTACACAACTCGGAACCATTTTTTTCATACCTCTGTGAGTATAAAAAAATACACTGTCTAGAAAGGTCAGAAATGTTTTTATAAGAAGGTACATATATCTCTAGACAGTGTCACAAAGCATTTCTACTTTCTATACTTAATTTCAGTTTAACGTTTATTAATAATCAATCACAATTGTGTGCGATTTAAAAATATTGCTTTTACTAAATGTTACATTTTACAGTGAACGTTGCGATTCATATGAGTTCCTTGCAGTTAATGGCAACAGCGATAGGGTACCTGATGCCCGACCGTCTCAGTTCATCGGTGCTGACAACCATTACTGTTCTTGTGTCCGGCGTAGTCAGTGGTATACTACTCAATTTTGCCGATCTTAAGAAAATACCGGGTGTTCGATTTCTTTCGACTTTGTCACCGACTAGGTATTTTATGTTGCCATTATTAAGAAAAGACCATAGTCATGATACGCTCTCTTCACTCGCTTCTACCCTTGTTTGTCGCAACAAGCAGGTAAAAAAATAATGATTTAAATTTTATTCAATAATTAATCATCGGTTCTCTAATTCTATACGTGATATTTTTTAGATCCAACATCAAGACATAATAGTGCAGTTACCGTGCCCTATCCCGAATGGTACTGCAGCCCTAATTCACCACGGCCTATGGACACCGGCGGTGGAGCCATATGTGTTGTTCACCAACAAAGACTCATTATCGGCTGGCCTCTATTTATGGGGATTTTTCGCTGTAATCGTTATATTTTTCTTCATAAGTATCAGTAGGTTTTGTAACAGGTTTCACAAAGTTTCTCGTCCACAGAGATAACTGAAGATATTGTCATTAAAATGTTAACTTTTATGTTTATTACAACAAATTAGACATTAATCGAAAAACAAAGTTTGTTTGAAAGTACGAGGTATTTTTTTACTTTAGTTTTGTTAATACCCATGCTATATTGTTAAAGTCGCTGTTTAAATATGTAGGTAACTAAATATTTTATTAATATTAAATTCATAAACGTATGTGATATGAGTGTTATGACGGAAAATCTGTCATTTTATATTATATTTTTATTATTATATTGTGTCAAGTACTAGATCAAATTTAAATGTACAACGAATAGTTAAATTGTTACTGTACGTATAATGTATATATAATTTTTAATCTATTTGTATTAATTAATTACGTATGTCTAATACATAACTCTATAAACTATAGAATTATAATGATTTGTAAATCGCTCAATTTTATTGGATTTAATGAATTGAATCAACATAAACTATTAGTAAATCTATGTAATTTTAAATACAAATAATGTATTTCTGTATAAAAGATATGTATTTTTGTATTAACTACCCACTAGTAATTAATTTATTAATTAGAATTATTTAATAGGTATATAATTAAATGTTTATTGATTTATGTTTATATTATTTATTTGTATATAATATAAAATTGCTCACTACAAAATAATATTTTTAATATATATATTATAAAAAGGATGATTCTTTTAACAGTAAACACTCATCTTGAATAAAATTGATATTTTTGATCATTGTCCCTTTTTTTTGAAACATGACAGGTACATTTTTAATTTTTTGTTCCTAAGTTGAATATTTTTTTTGAGAATTTTGATGTACCTATATACAAATCAAATGTTTGTGTTGTTAGTTAATTATATGTTAAAATTGTCTATTTAAAATTTTGATGAGCTTATATTTAAACCTTAAGTACTTATAAAATATATATTTATTGTTTGGAATATTATTATAATATATGAAAATTAACAAATAAATATGCTTCAGAGTACAAAATTAAAAATATATATTGTCATTTAAAAAATTGAAGAAACTAAAAAAATAATAAAAATATTTTTTTTAAAGTTATTGTTTTTTAATACATTAAAATTATAATAATGTTTTTAAAAATAGGTGATAATGTAGGTGTTAACTGTTCAATGAATCAACCAATTTATGCTAGTATATTAAATTAAAAATTACAATTATTATTATTGATACGTAAAACTGTATTACAAATACCACAACGAATATTGTTTCAAAAATATTAAAAAGATATTTTCAATTAAAATATTTTTTTACATTGTACAAATAAACAACGTAAAGTTCATTCTCAATGCGACATAATTTTTCTGAGTTTTTATAAAAGTTTTGAAATAGTTAGTATACTTAATCAATTGTCTTAATACACAATTGAAGAGTTTTAATTAGTTCTGCTACTCAAACATTTACATTCATTCTTTTCGCTATTTTCTATTCTAATGTTGATATTTTCCCTTCCTCAATTCTTCTGTTTTTCAATCACTCACACCTTTGTCATAGGTCCTAGTTCCTAGGAATTATGTTATAAAAAGTTATGTTATAGAAATGTACTAAATAAAAATATCATCAAATTTCTAACTTAAAAAATAAATATTATGGAAGAGTTAGTAACTCTGAGTTATCACTTACCTACCTATAGGTCTATTTCATTGTAAAGAATTATCTTACAGACATCACAGGAGTTTAAGGATTTCTATTATTGCATAATATGAAAACCTTAAAGTCACTCCTACATCAAACAAATTACCGATACATCTGAGAAACATTCTCAAAATGATTGGACATACCTAAGCTACTCTATATTCACTAGTCACCATATTATAAATTATTGTCGAAATTGAATATAAAATATATAATGAATAAGGAATAATGATCCTTAAAATTAAAGATTGGAAATATGCATTGTCAAATAAATTAGGTTGACTTAACTTCAAAAATTGTCGTTAACGTCACTTTTATAATATAGTATACAATTATTTATTTTGACAAGTTCAAGTTATTCCTACTCAACACAATACATTTAGAAAACTAATGATTTGGGTTTAACTCTTCAACTGAATCATAATTGATTTTTTGTGGTGGTATCTGCAGTGGTAACTATACTAACTGCAGGTCAAAAATTACAATTTTTTTAGTTATTTAGAAGATTGTGAAAAAAAGATTTATTTTGTTCAGAATAAGTTAATTTAGCCGAATACCTAGGTATTTTTCTGTAGTTTTGTTGTATTTATTGGTTATATACTACCTACACACAACTACTGATGATAGTATAGAGTAAGGAATCTTTATCGGAATATCTCAGAAATATAATTCAGTATCATACATTTGTATTACTATTACATCATTTGAAAATTAATATTAGGTACTTTTATGTGGTTTTCATCAAACCTATTAAATTAATAGTGAGAGTTTGAATGTTCCTATTCAGTATTAAATAAAGACTGTATTCAACTATAATTTTATTATTATTTACTAACAGTTATAAAAGATCTGTTAAATTACATTTTTATTTAATTCCTATAATGTATATTAGAATTATTTTTTTTTTTTTTAATAGGATAGAAAGGGGCCAGAAACATGTCTTCCATCTCTTTCCTAAATTAAAAATTAACATTTTATAAATTGTATTTTTGAGTTTATTAAACATACTATTATCAGAATATAACAAGCTGAGTTTTTAAATTTGCACGACAATCCATTCCCCTTGAAATCAAAAAATTTATAGTATTTGATGAAAATGGCCAGCAATCAATCTCAAGAGCCCCCCCATTTTTATTAAAAAAAATTGCTTATTTTTGTGAAAATGGGTATATATTAGGAAGGGGAGTCTACTCTACGGCTTTCATACATGCATTTGCAAGTTAAGTTTCAAAATTTGCACATTAATTCTTCTTTTGCAAAATCAAAAATACATGAAATACTTTGAAATGGCTAGCAACAGGTCTTGTAAGCTGTTTTCATATTAAAAATGAATGTTCCTATAAAAAATAATATGAAATAAAACTATTTAATCTTATAATATGTAAAATGTAATTTGTTCCTGCAGTTTATTTATGAATCCTGTGACCTGTCTTATATGTTTATGTATATATATATAGGTACATATAATATATATATATATAGGTACATATAATATATATATATTGGACATAAGTAGGTACATTTTATATTTATATGAATGAACTGAGCTTATTTTTGAATATGTATTTGAATATGAAATTATTTTTATTTCTTGTCCAATTTCTATTTTTGTTTTAATGTGTAATAAAATAAATCAAAACATATTTCCAAATATTTCCAAAAATATAATGTTATAGGTAGATCTGATCAATATGCGACTCATATTCAAATTATCTCAATCGACAGAGTGTCGACTGCAATGGACTGCTTCTCTACCTACCCTAATTTTCCCGTTTTGTAAATCTAATCTTGTACCATCACTTATGCTTATTATACTAAAATATTGTATAGATTGTATGAATCAAACAAACAAAAAATAAATATATCCAAATTAGAGGTGTATATTTTTCCATTGACAATTGTCTATTTGAAACAATAGGTAATACTATAATAATCAAAATATTTAAAAAAAAACCCATCGTAATTATATTACTGCATTAGGTACTACTGAAATCTTAAATTGTGTCCAATCGATATTTTGTACTATTAAATTATGCCTACATTTATAATTATATATTTATGGAAATATTTGGAAATTATTTATAATGTTTTATTTTATTATATAAAATTAAACATTAGACAAAAAAAAAATAATGTCATATTCAATTTTATTTCCAAAAATATAGGGGTGTGGAAATGTCTTTCATTAAAAATATCTGGGGAAATTGTCCATTTACCACATTATGTAATAGCCTTTATGGCTATAATATGTAACTCAATTTTTAGTTATCTATTATTATATATCATATTATAGTAAATTATAGTCATATAGACCACAGCAGATAATCAGGTAAACATCAATAGTGAATAGATGTGTGTATATAATAAATTATTGTAATTTTAAAAGGTATATACATATATGTTTAATATAATAATATGTTTACAACACAGTATACGAGATCATTGTTGGAATACTCATTGTGGAACCAATAAGTATATTTTTTTATACAAACGATAATGATCATTACAACAGTACCTACCTATGGAAAAATTACCATTTTTCATGTTCTTCAGTCATACGCTCATATTTCTCTAAATAACGATAATGAAGAGAATATTTTATGCAAAAAAAAAAGTTAACTCAACAATTCTGAGAAATAACAATAATTGATGTAGAGTGTAGACATTATAATATTCTAAGAAATCTATGAGCCCCACCTCTTACTTAAATCGTATCTGAAGTATACTGTCTACAGAGAGTAGAGACCAAAGCATTGACTTGTTGTGAACATAATTTTTCATCAACAACTGAAATTAAGTTAGTATATTCATTATTCGTATCCATATGGAATAAATATGAAAATTAATTATTAAGTTTTAAAATTAATTTTAAAAAAATCACCATTTATTACATAAACGTCAACTATAAAACTACCTATTAAACTAATTTTCAAATACACATTTATTAATTTTTAAGGAACTTGGTTACTTTACCTGACACCTGTTTGTTTTGCATTTTTTTCAACTTATGTAGTTACCTACCTATAGTTATACAGTTAGTTTTACTAATTCACGCATCACTCTGGTTTACCGCTCATATAACGTATATTAATGTTTTAAAAAAAAAAACTTATACACTTCAACGAGTTAAGGATGATAAAAAATCAGAATTTGTTGGGCGAATTTAGTTTTGAAGATATAACCTAATGAGTGATGAAGTTTCGAATTCTGTGTTTTTTACGCATTTGCACAACTTTCTACTTTGCTCATCTCGCTTTTAATTGTCTTTATACTATACTAAGCTATTATAACTATTTTTGCAATTATTTTAGGGTAGACAACAGAGCCGGTCAAAATACTCGAGGTCCTACAGACCTTTCGTAACCTTACCAGTTACAGTGAAAAGTATATTAACTATAGTCGCTCCTTTCGTTTTCGGTCTCCGATTTCTAAACTCGAGGTTATAAGGACCTCTCGATTGGTGGATACCTACCTCATTAGTTATGAATCATCCCAATCTCATCTGCAAAATCATATATCTGCAGAAAATGTGATGATTTACAACAGGGTAATGTATTTTTATAAATAGTTAGGTACTTAAATACAACAAATTTCTGGTACAAGTAATTGTTGTTTTTTAACCTATTTATTCAACTATCCATGGTCCATTGGTCCATCAAACAGTGAATCAAATGACTACGGTCTGGTCTGTACCTAATCAGTAATCAGTAATCCCTATTCCGTACCCGTAAATAAAAATAAATGGTCCACGAGTTGGACGGTTTTGTTTGAATTCGAACGCGACATCGCTATCTGTAGGCAGATGACCAATGCGCTGTCACGCCGACAGGTAGCGCTAGCGTCTGGAGCAGTTGCGTGCGGTTGCCCGACAGGTGGCGACGGACGCGTTGGTGTTTTGGACGAGGGGCGCCGCGGGTTTCTCGGTAATTGGTATTTGTCGTGCGCGCCGCGTTCATATTCCGTTCTCACCGAGTCCATGTTTTTGTCATCGCATTGACGCATTGACTACATTTCAGCGATCAACAGTTCCACTACGACTGTGTGCGCAAGCCGAACGCATCGGCCGCCGCGCTCCTTGTGATCATCTCTCCGCCGCCGATTTATCAGCGTCCTTTGCCATAAAATGTTGTAGTAGTGTGTCGTGTGTGAGCAGTGCGATTTTGTCGTTATCATTATCGTATCGTTTTCGATTTAAATTTTATTCATAAAATTTATTTCAGTCATCGTTATTTAATGAAGTGTTACCTTACCCATTTTAAAAAGTACGTTTCTTATTATTTTTTCTTCTCAACAGAGATGATCCACGTAAACTCTTAACCGCGGTCGTTGAGGACTACTGTAGTTAAAACTCGTCTAGTACGCGGTAATGCGGCATATTATTTAAAAATATTAACAAATTAAAACATTCGTAGATTCGCCTCGTGTGTTGTGTGTCCGGGGCATCAATGTGCGTCTAGAAATTTTATTTTTCGCAGTAGGCACCCAGCAGTTTTCGAAATGCCTGCTGAAGATGATTCGTCCGTGTTGTCCAACATCTGTGTGGGCTGTGAATGGCTGGCCACCGAACTGTCGTCCAGTAACAAGTGTCAGTTACTCATACTGGACTGTCGTAGTTCGATGGACTTCTCAGATTGTCACATCCGCGATGCGGTCAACTTCAGCATACCCACTATCATGCTGAGGAGATTGGCCGCCGGTAAGATCGATTTGGCGTCCACTGTCAAGTGCACTGATCTCAGAGAGCAAATTGTCAATGCATACAAGGAAAGCGCGTTTGTGCTGTACGGTGACGAGCGTTTGGACGATCGCAAGACAACTTCACCTGTATCAGACACGATGATTGTGTTGGCCAAGCGGTTGCTGAAGGATGGATGCAAGGTTCATTGTCTGAACGGTAAGAGTTTCTTAAAATTATATTCATCCTATATAGCTATACATTTTTTTATTATTATATAACTTGGTTCATATAAAGAGGTACCTTGATTATTATGAAATGTTTCTGTACTTCAACCTATATCTACTATAATGAATATTATTATGATTTTAAACATTTTATAATTTTCATAATGATAACATTTGAGTTATTTCGAGTGATAGTAATTAAGTAGGTAGTTTACACATTAGCAGTTGTATATTAATGATAATTCTTATCTGACTTGCCCTGTCAGTTAGGCAACCGATTAATAGGCTTAAATTTAAAAAAAAATGCTATGAGTATTATTAATTTAAAAAATACCATTCAAACTTGTTGAATATTCATCGGCAGTTGCTAATGGGAAAAATATGTTTTTTTTTATAAACTGTAATTTAATTCCAGTAGGTACCTACAATATTTTATTACTTTCATAATAGGTACATATTTTTTCAATCCTATTAACCCAATCTATTCAAATATATAAATTTATATTTATTTTATTGGTTAAAACTAATGTAGGCATTCAACTATTTATTGTATATCTACTAGTTACTTCCTAGGTAGGAATTCTACATAATATTACCTATTTTATCACATTTAACCTTTTATGGTGGTAATGAGTATTAATTGTCTCAACTAATTTGAATTTAATGAATCTACTAATAAAAGATTTGAATGTTTGGTATTGTGGTATTGGTATGAAATCAAGCTTAAACTACCAGGTAGTTTTTAAATTAATTATCTATAATGTCAGATTGTTAATAATGTATTAGATTGCAATTAGCTCTGTTAATGATATGCTTAATTTAGACGGTGTGTAGGTATCTACAATAATTAAATTTATTATTTACCTTTATTTTATTAATGAATAGTATGCTCAATAAGTTATGATAATTATGTTAGTTCGTGAAATGTTACTTTTAAGTTCTTTAATAAAATAATCATGACATTATGTAGTTTTTGGATTAATCTTTTCTTATTAAAGTAATTAAAACATTTTGAAAAGGTACCTACCATTAATCTTAACAAAATTATGACACTATGAGTTGTACCTTGGTAAAATAATTTAGAAACCATGTGGTTTTTTACAAAAGATAATAAAGTTGTCTGGTTAAACCTCGGGTTAAACTAATTTTATAATTTATATCTTGTTATTATTTCTATGTATATTTCCTCTTATTCATTCTTATTTACTTACTAGTTACTATCTAAACTGAAATGTAGGAAGTTATTAGAATACTTTTTGTGGAACATTTTGGTACCATTCATTATTTACAATTTAAAATTATTAGCCAGTAGTAGAAATGAAGTTCTATGAATTTTAAATATTAACTTTGTATTCACAACAACTTCCATTTTAAGATTTATCTAATTTATTTCTAAATTATTATTGACTATTGAAATTAAATAACATTAAATAATTTTTGTTTTTAAACTCAGTACTCTATATTGTTAAATTATAAGTTTATAACCCATTAATTATAGTTGATAATATATTTTTTTTTTGTTTAATAATCACTATACCCTGGAAGTATAATCTCTATTATTTGTCTATATACTATATATACATAGTAGGTATTACATTTATATGTACCTGTATATTGTATATAATCATTAATCAGGGTCTCCCAAAATTGCATATTATATAAATAGAGGGGATGGCACACAAAAATAATTAATAAAATTGAAACAGTGAAACTTGTTATTTAGTTTACATGATAATCAGTAACTATTTGATATTGATAATACTTGTTGCATATTTTATGTTTCTAGATTAATGGTTTCAATAAAAAAATGAACATTCTTTTGTTCTTCTGACTTAATGTATTAAAGTAAATGTTATCTTTATTTTGGTTTCTAATATGTTTGTTCTACCTAGGTATACAATAATAATGTATTTGTTTATGTATGGTTTCATTAACTCTGTACTTTTTAATAATAAATTTGTTTATTTTTAATTGCATTTAACACTTTGTTAAAGTTATGATTTTGTTGATTTGATACTTGTGAATCTTGTACATCATTTTGTACCTACCCATTACTGTAATATGTAAATAATTACTAATAATTACTAATTGCATACCTATTATATTAACTCAACTATAACTTGTATGTAATTTATTTGTATTTATATTCAACCCAATTAATAACTATACAATGTAGGTATTGAAGTAGCTTTCACTTTTCACTAAGTTTTCTTATTATTGTAATAATTGTAATCGAAAAATATTATTAATAGAAAGAGTAGACAATATTTCTCAATGTTTACGTTACAATAGTGCAAGTGCTTTTAGTTAACTCATTATTTTTATGACCACTTTCAATGCAATTTTCGTAACACGTTATCATATTCATTTTCCGTGATTGTAAAAATTAAGTATAATATTGTGTGTAATCCAATAGTATCTATGAATGCATTATGAATAACATCGGAATATAAGCCAAGGCGCACAAGTGAATATTCATGGAAGTAGATTTAATGTCTATGTAGTTTGTAATGATCGCAATGCGATGGTCAGTCTTTTTTCGGGGAATCTGTATCCTCCCCTGTCGCCGCCATACTAGCTGTCTGAGTTAAGGAAGTCGGCTAATAACGTAGGAATGTCCATTTCGTCATTTGTGCGTTACAACCGAATCCGATTTATTACAAACCGGTATTGACCGAAAACTGTGTTTGTTAACAATTCAGCGGAGCTCTCCTCCGACTGTAGGTGTGAACGCATCCTACGTGCGCACACAGTCGGGTCGGCCATAAAGCTACGGTTACACACACGCAACGCACGCATAGGCGTCGGACCATGAATAAAGACACACATTTTGTGTGTGGCTGTATAGTGTATACTAGAAGATCATAATGAAAACAATTTTTTTTTCGGTACACTCCCCATACACACACGCACACTTATTATGTATTATAATAATACGACCGGTGTTCATTCATATTTTAATGAACGTCTTATTATTATTATTCATTCAATGGTTGCATCAGTTTTGTCGATCTCTCGCCTGTTGCTGGAAACCTTCACGGTCAACTACCACTCGGTCGGTACCCATCCTCGTTGTAGGTGTTGTGACCTAATCAAGGTCGTTTGCACGACCGGTTAGATGGTGTGCAGTGAGTTCCGCAGGGTGCCGCCGGGAGGTACCTATCTCCGGGAAATCATTTTCTTTTCTAATCTGATCGATTTGTCGATTCGTCTCCGGTTAATTTAATCTCCAAGTACAACGAAAGTTTCGAATATCCGTCAGTATCGATGTCAACACTTGTGTTATCAAAAATGCGAAAAATAAATGTCCTACGTCGGATCATTTAGAGACGAAGAAAATAAATAATGCACGTACCTTAACTCTAACTAAAATGTTTTGACATGCTGTGTCAACGTTACAACAGTATGTAATCGGCTAATAACTTGTTACTCTTTTTTTTCCATTAGAAAGTTTATGAATTCTGAGTGTTATACATTTTTAAAAGTGCCAGTAACTTTCGACTTTTTGTCTGCCCGTCAAAACATTAATGGAAAGTACTTACATTATTTATATTTCGTTCGACTTTTTCGTAAAACTCGTTCTATTACTCGTAACCCCCCTCCTAAACGTGAATTGTATTCTTCTGTTGTGTCATTTGTTATATTATCTTGAACTTGCACTTGGGCTATATTATTATATCACACTTTGGTCTTTCTTTATCGTAGCGTTTTCGGTAATTATTGTATTAGTTCAATGTCTTGTTAGTCCTATATTACACGCGTTGATTTTGTTAAGTTTAATTTAACGATAAATGATAAGTAATTACTAATTAGCGTTATGACTTGACAGTTTACGTTGAAGAAATATTCACCAATATTTGACTCTCGATATAATCAGCATAATAATTGTTATTTATTTTCAATTTCAAAGTACCACTTTTTGTTCTAATCAGTTGCAAAAAAATACCGTAGTCATTTTTTGTAAAATAAATTATAGATGTTTTGGTATAATCTAATATAATATAATTATTACACTTTTTTATGAGCATATTAAAATATGTAAATCTCGACAGTCATTTTTTAATTATCTCGGTGTATTGTCATACGACATTGTAGATATACGTATAAATGTACCTATGTGTCGTTATTTGTTATTAGTGTTAACTGTTAAAAATGTAACATTGATTTTGAGTTAAAATTTAATAAGATAAACTTTCATTTGTTCATGTAAACATTAACAAAATAATTCAAGTACCTACAGACAAACAAAACATACCTATATACTGCACAGTATTGCTTTGATACATTTATAACTGCAGGTTATTTATATTTTACATAATTTACCTATTATCTATAGACCACAGTGAAAAAATTACTTGTATTACTTAAACTTTATTAAATCTGTCAATAAAATTTGTTAATAATATGCAAAATAACTTTTTTTATGCATTGTCTGTGTCTAATCGAATTGCGTTCCTCAATCGTCCACATTTCTCACTCTCATCGAACTGCATTCACTCAAATATGTATATTCACAGAAATCCGGACCTTAGTTAAAATAAACATTAAGTTTATCTCGTTTGACGAGATTGAACAATAGTTCAACATGTAAATACCGTTATACGATATGCTGCATGATTTCGTGGGTGGAAATGAATAGGTAGGATCTTGTTTAATGCTATATGCAAAACCAGATAGCATACGCTCGTCTAGTTGGTGTATTTGTATAATTCACCTATATAGTGTCCAATTCTGAAATAGAAGACGTAATTTAAGCAATAATTACTTTTGTAGAAAAATAATTTTGAATATTAAAACTATAACCACTGATTAACGACGAATATCAGTTGCACAAATACAAGGTTTTTCGAATAGAAATTGATGTAAATCTGTATACCAAGTCATATTCTCCCTAGTATTCTCCTAAGACTCTTCTCTATTTCTCAAAGTAGCATGTGGATGTTTGATCATTATATACAGAGACGACGGGACGTCTAACCTTTTTTCCTCGGCAGGCCATTTTAGTAAACAATTATCTTCGAGCGGGCCACCAAATATAAAAGTACTAATAATCTAATAATATAATTTTGTTACACATAGGTATACATGTAGGTACATATTGGACTTGTTTTCTTATCGTTCATTGATTATTGAAAAGATTACACATTGAGGTTAGGTAATAATTGTACTTTTTTTGAATATTTTGTTTTATTTCCAAATTCATAACACAGAATAGATACTTTCGCGGGTCGCTGGTTGGGTACCACTGTTCTAATAAGAGGGAATGTAGAGGTAATTTAAAATATTTATTATTTTGATACCTATAATATATTACGATACAAATGATACAATAACATATAAAAATAGAGTACTGTGTAAATAATATTAATTTGTAGGGCGGTGGTATAAATCGAAAGAATATTACAATATTACCCATGATTCTTTTTTCCTACTGCCCATATTATATTCGTATTTCGATATAATGTATTGCTTTAAAAGTTAACTGCACTGTTGGTATTTCCTATTTGCTATGCTTGTTAGAATAAGGGTTGCCGTAAAAATGTTTTACATTGTTACCGAAAATCGTTCGTGGCAAGTATACACATTTCGTTGTCCTATTGAAACGACCGTGGCGACAGATGATCATTACAGTATTACACCGAGAGTCGGATAAAACGCGATCACAGGAAGTCTTATTATTATTATTTTAAGTATTTTCTCATCGTGCACAATTGGCATAGTCACGACGACGTCGGACCGAGAGTACCGGAAACGGCGCGGCGGCGGCTGAGTTGCCTCATCGGGGGCTTGTCCCGCTCCCGTCTCGTTGGCGTGTTTTTATCATTCATCCGTCCTGTTTGCGTGCGTGTGCGTGTGGTGCCGCCGCCGCCGCTCTCAATGGAAACGTCTTGCCCGCCGCCCCCTCATATGGCCGTGTAAGGTTTCCGGCGCGCGCTTAATGAAAACATTATTTTATACATATATATCATATACCGGGTAAAACGATTCGCGTGGGACTGCGGCGGGCCGGTACACGGTTTATTTTTTCTTATGATTTTTTTCCGTTCCGTTTCTATATAATATTCTACTATACCTACCAGCTACCTACAGTCATCGTAAAACAACATATGGAAAATAGCGTACCTACGCTCGCACGTGTTTCGATTTTGCAAAGCTATAATAGCATGAATAAAAAAAATCACTGCCGATAATATTAGTTGTATGTTATTTACGTAATACGCGATTGATGCCGCGCGTTTGGACCTCGTACACCTTAAATAATAATAATTAATATGTACATATATATATTTGTGAGCTAATTGTCCATGTGGATTTCCGGGGACATTATTTGAGTTGAAATCTCTAATTATAAGGGTTTGGGTGGTCAGCTAAGCGGGATCTTGATCGCTTATAGAAGATTGATGCAGTTTTGGATATTGTGTCTATCTGCAGATTGGATTTCAATATAATATTTATAAACTTAAATTGATTGAAGTCAATTGAGATTGGTTTGGATTTGTTTCGGTTTTTGATAGCTATTGTAATTATGTATTATAATTCCTATACTCTGCTGTCATCATTCACTCGGCTTCGGTTCGAAGATCAATCGATTATTCTATCGAATTAATTAGCTGGTCAGGAGTATATTATAATTATATAGTCCGGACTTCCGGACCAGTTTAGAGGCGGCGCTTCGCCAAATCGGGCTTGTTAGAAACACGAAAAGGCGTACGTCAAATATAGATCATAATATATTTTATATTATGTACGTCTTAATGTCTATTTATATGTACGCGGTGACATTAAGTAGGCGGTAGTGATGGCGGCGGCGACAGTGACTGGTTTCTCGGGATGCTGCGTGACAAGCGTTTATTAATTACTGCTAATCAACTATTTTTTGTCGTTCGCGTTCTGTGGTATATATTTTGCCGTTCAATTTCAAATTGTGTTCAAATGCTTATTTTTACTTATACTTTTATGTTTTGATAAATAGTGTGTCCCAAAAGTTCCGGCCACCCCAAATAGCTTAGTGATAAACTAAAATATTTTAATGAGGTTTTCTTATAAGTTAAAGATAAAAAAAATTGAATGTAATTTTGCTCGACTTCTCTTGTTACAATTTCAAGTAACCTAGCCTAATTTGGCTATTTTGTAGTATACCTAATATACATTCTACGAAATTAATGTGTGTGTAGTAGAAATAATATTTCAGTATTGCTGACATTGTAGTACAAATATTGTCATTAATGGTATTGTCCAAAGTACATATTATTCACTTGACTATTCGTCTGGATTTTAATGTAAATTGTTTCGGTTTGTTTGTGATTAAAAAAATTTCTATCCAACTATAATAATTTACTTAGTCAACGAAAAATAAAACCTGGCAACATTGTAGCCGGTCGTAATACTACCTACATCTTGCTGACGATATTCGCGAATAAACCTGCAATTTTCGACGCAATGAATAAATAATCAAAGTTCTCCTGGCGGGTCGTTTAAACAACGTGTAAATTTGTTATGCAACGAGTATCTACAATCTACCTATAGAGTATAGACTATAATATACATTAAATACCCATTATCGGTATAAACGTGTATAACGTACACGTTTTTGTATTGGAGAATGTATACACATTTGACATTGCCGCCGGACATAACTCAAACGATTTGGATTATGTTTTTTTTTTCATGAATCGCATTTACGTCATTCACAAGACGTGTGCGCCAGTCTTCGGATAATCAATGATAAACCGGAATCGTCAATCGGTCGTAGAAGTTATGTAGCTGTATAATTTTAGTCGTTTCCCACGCAAACGAGTCAAAGAAACGGAAACTGCTCAGGATAGACATAATGTTTTTTTATTTTATACCCCCACGCACATAAGGGTACAAGTTACGGTTTATCCGTTTTTCACGTTTTTAATTTAATATCGTTAGTTTGAATGAAATATACAGGGCTTATTTGAGTGAGTTATTTTTTCCAACGGGCGAAAAGATCCAATTGAATAGCCGGAAAGAGCGCATGTTTTATTTCATAACCCAACTGCCTGTATCCGGCGCGTGCGCATGTGTATGTGTATATCCTGCCGTGTGTTTTTAAACTAAACCGGATGTACGTTTCCGGCATTTAGGATCCGTTGCACGCTTCCTTTTCAGCGGGAGGCCTTGGCGTGCAAAAACCAGTACCTCGGACACGCCTAGTCCGAAAATAAGTCGCCCGGTTTCCGTTTCCACTACTGCTGGGAATTTGAAAAACATACAACCTATTTTAAAAACATACGACTCTGGTGCGGATTTCTCGCACTCTATGTTCATTCTTACGAAGGATATCCGGTAGCGCGTCTATAAACACCCATTTTATATTTAGACACTTTGAATTATTTACCATTAGCAGTGTTCAAAATACATATATGACATATAAAGGTATGTTTTCTTTTATTTTGTGTTGCTGTCAAGTGCCTACTAGGTACTATGTAGGTAGTTGAGACATAAGCTTTTTGCATTATGCAAATCATGTACTTGGTTATGTTATTGTTAGGATACTACTATGCCAGCAACCATCGTTCTACTTGTTTGTTTAATATAATATATAATAGATTTAAACGTATGTCTATGATTAGAATTTTCTTTTGTACGACAAAACATTTATTTAGAATGAAATTAACTGTGATTATTCTGTTTAATTACTTAGATTTATTATTGTGTAATAATAATAACTGTTCTACTTAAAGCAGTAATATACCACATTTAATACGTCAAAAAATGACCTATGGTTTATCTTATTATATTATAGTTTAAACTTTAAACTCCGCGTCACGAAACACCAAGTTAGATAATATGCCTTTTTTTTATAAAAATGTTAAAAATAATTGAGGATTTATGCGAAACCAATCACTATGGTTGTGGTTAATGATTACATTTTTAGTGTTGTAATTTAAGATTGTGGGAGTATTATTGGCATTTCTTAAGTTTAATGAGTTTTTGTGTAACATAAGACAAAAAATATAACTAAGACGATAACCTTACTAACAGGTACCGTCTAAGTATCTAGGTATACACAACTATATAATTTATAAAATTCTGGAAGTAGATTTAATTAAATTTTTTATTTTATACAAATCGATAAGAATAATGTTTGAATTAAACTCTGTTGGTTTTGTATTAATTTTACATTTTATTCGTGATAATATTATTCATTATTTAATTTAATAGTTCAATAATATAAAATAAATACGCATATGAGTATTATTAATTATATTTGGCCACTTGTGTTGGGCAACAGGCGTTTAATAATAGGAGATAAATATTTTAAATGCGATTATTTCCAACAACAACAAGAGTAATGAACCTGCAGGTTTTTGAGGTGAACGAATATTGAACCATTTTTATAAATAATAATTAATCTATCACATTATAGCGGGGAATACAAATTAGTACTACGGCGTATCAATCGTTCGCGTTCAACGCGGTGAATATAAAGAATCTGTTAATAATAATATAATCAATTAGAGTTAAAGTTAAGAACACTTCGTTTTAATTACTGGTGGGAGGTGTTACAGTATGTTGTTAATAAACTCGGCCCAGAACGTGATGTATTGCCCGAGCAGTGCGCGGTCTGTGTTCACAGTAAGTTAATAATACGCTCCGTTGACCTATATATTTGTATGGGCCTCGGCCGGAGGATCGATATAATCGGGCCTCTGAAAACGCGTGGGTCGTTGCTGGTACGGCGGCGGTGGGGTTATTTTATAAAAAGGTCCTTATGTAATGCAGAACGTGTTACGTGATCACGCTCCTTGCCACCGTCGGGTTTTCATATTCATTGAAGCGCACCTCGTGCCCCGTGCTAATGGAAATACCACGTGCAGTGCGGCGGCTAGCACTGCCCGATTCCTTCTCTGTCCCGTGCTCATTATTGCCATTTATTTTTATTAGGAAGAGATTTTTGTATTAAGATTATTTTTATCCACCACAACGGCGGTGGGCGATTTTAAGTTTGGAAAAAATACAATTAAAACCGGTTAACGCGTACCGTATATATCGAAAATGTTGTTCGGGTAGGCGTTCCCGGGGGTTGTTAGTTGTTACTGTACGTGGGTCGCCATTATGTTTCGTCTTGACCCATTTTCATGCATGATCACGCGTATATATATTATGTCCTCGACGAGCACCGGTCGCGTTTGTTTGTTTTTCGTGAGAATTAAGATATTTTTATACGTGGTTTTTCGTATTTTTGCTGTAACCAGCTCTCAAGAGGACTGTTCTTGAGTGTATCAAGTTTAATGTACATACGACAATATTAATAACAAAAAAAAAAATAGATCGTTTTGTTATTTTTTTTCCCGTCTGGGGATTAAAGCGATCGGACTCTACAAACACTCGGTATAATATAATATATAATATGTCCCAAGAATATAAAAGTGTAGGGCGTTGGTGGCAGCAGGGTAACGTCGTCGTGCGCTCGTTAATAAATCATCTGGTTTTATTGGCAGCCGGTTTCCGGTGGGCCAATTTTGATTTCCGGTCGGGTATCCGCCTGAGTTGTGCATACTATACGTCTATAAAATATATATTGTAGACTTGAGTCAGTTGGTGTTGGCCGATCGATGCGTCGTTGTTGCAGCCGCCGCCAGGTCCAGATGACGACGGGGACGGGGACCCTTTGTGAGAAGAGCCAATGTTATTTACCACGAGGCGATCAGGAGCGGTGAAGGCGGCGCCCACTCATCGCGAACCCACACACACACACTGTTACAGGGAATGTTTTCTTTACTCTGACGAAATGGAAAAAAAACGAGTGCTAGTGTGGGTGGCGGAAAATTTGATTTGAAACTAACATACGTTAAAAATACTTTTCGTAAACCTCGATGAAAATTTTTTTAATTTTCATTGAGATAAAATATACTGTATATTTGTGAGTTTGTGTATGCCACATAATATAATATCGTTGGTCGTGGTTTTTTTCGTTCGGAAATTTATTGATGAAGACCTTTCGAAATGATTTTATTTTCATAAATTATTTGAACAAAATTGTTTTCTCCTTCATTTATCTATGATTTTGATAGTGTCGATATTTTTTTGCTATTTACTAATTATATCATTACTAATAATGTGTATTTATGAACGAAAATCTATGAAATTGAGAAATATTTAAGTAGAACTCATAATTTATTATAACGATATACATAGTTATTTTGATTTATATACATTTTTTGTAGCTTTTTACTCGGCATTTAATGTCGATAATAATCGAATTTAATTCTAATACTCTACACACATTTAAATAGCATATCGTCACTTTTATTATGTTTTTGAATTTTAAGTTAGAATATTGCCGGTTCGATTTTGTGTTACAGACTGATTTCTATGAATAGGCCTGAAGCGTCAGGATGTTGTTACCATATGTTTGAGTATGTTGAAAGACACACCTCGGGGTTAGGGAATATTATAAATTACCACTTATATACTTATTAACAATGAACTAAACATCTAAATAAATATCATCCATATGTTACGACTTATATGTTGTATAATATAATGTGTATTATAATGCAAGCAAAATAGTTGACGACGTTAAGTTGTTAAGAATTCAACTATTATATATATATATATGAGTCACGTATATAAATAATGTTGGATTTGTATTAAACACTTCAATAAATCCATAAACAACGAGTTTTGGACACGGCTTGTTACTAGAGGATTTTATGTGTAGTAATAAATTAAAACATTGAAGCCTCACCATGTAAATATAATGCACTGATGCACTGAAGTCATTGAAAAGCCATGACGAAATTCTAAAATAGGTTTTCTATGAAAAACCAGCCCTTTTATAGCATTTGTATGTTAAATGTTTGATTATGGTATCTTCAGATGTAACAAGCAAAGCTGAAAAAAACTATACATATTTATTATTACGATTAGGCATGTCAATTTTCGTTAATTTAATTTTAATATGTGGTAACTTTTTTTGCATTATAATACGGAAGTTTCTAAATCATTATAAAAACTATACACTCGTTCTATTAGTACCTATATCTATTAATTAGTTTTACTTTTTTGAATTGTATTTAATGAACTTTAGGTCGATTGATGAACTATACCAAAGTAAATGTTGATTATATCTACCCCGTCTTCTCAAACAAACACTTCCCAATTAATTGATCACCTTTATTACTTTGTAAATGATTATTTTTTAATGGTCACTTTTCATTAACTAGTAACTTTATTTCCACATAACTACACTTTTTAGGACCACAATATAGAATTTCACTCGATGCACAAAAACCCGCCACCTAGACGTAAACGTATCGCGTTAAATATCCTGGATCGTGGTGATAGACGATAGTAATGAATACAATGTTGGTTCGGTACCCACTCATAAAGTTATTTATAGCAGTAAGTATTAAGTAATAACTACTGTTAGTTATTGCTTAGTAGACGTGGTAATAGAAAACTCGTTAGCTTAGGAAACGGAACGGTAGTTCCGGACTTGTGTTAATCGCATACAGATGCACACGTGTGAAAATATTTTTTTAAATTAAACGTAAGCAGGGCAAGCAGTTCGAAAAAAAATATTATCTATTTTTATAATGTAGGTATTAAGTTGAAGAAATTGGTTAGGTTTCAAATAGTTGCGCGCTTTTCGTTCCTCTATGACAACCATATACTTGATTGGTCATCAGAATTCCAGATAACCAGATTTGTGGTTTTCTTATACATATATTATAATTAATCAAACAGTAACGTTAATGTTCATCATTTTTTTCAGAGAGTTTCGACGCGTTCCAACAATCGTATCCAGAATGGTGTGAATCCTTTTTGGAACGTTGCGCCCGGGCCAACGACGACATGACCGGTTTCATTGGCGACACGGACACCCTGATGGGCTTGCGGTCGCTCCACATCACCCCATCGCTTGTGCCTCACACCCGGAACTCACGCCGCCAGCACCAGTTGCTGTCCGTGCTCAGCACATCGCCTGAGAGCTCCGGTGGTTCAGACATCGATAGCCTGTCTGACGTGGACAGCTCCAGTTCGATACTTGGCTACGACGAAGACCGTGACTTTCCTGTGGAGATCCTACCCGACCTATTCCTCGGTAACGCGACGAATTCGGAAGACTTGGAATGGCTCAAGAAACACCGGATAGAGGTAATTTTATAAGTTCTACTGAAATTTTTATCTTTTGCACGCTTTTTCTAGTTTTTCAGTAAGGCATATTTTTATACATATACAGTTAGCAACGATAGTTGACATTTTATGTAAAAAAACACTAATTAATACGTAAATACTTGTTTTAATATACTATTTGTCTATAAATGATGATATAAATTGTATACGTATTGCCATTTACAATATACATATTGTATTATTGCAATAATAACAATATTATGTGTATTTCATAACACTTATTTTTTCTCATAGGAACTTAGTACTTCATATTTTCATACTTACCTACATAATTAGCTATCAGCTGTTTGGTGAATTAATAATAGATGATTTCTAAATGGCTCTAAAAATAATTTTTGACTGTTAGCTATATCATTCAATATAAGCTACAAAATAAACTAGCAAATTAGATACAAATATAAAAAATTCTAAACGGGCTGTCTAATTGCAAAGGGTCTGAGTGCCGGAATATAATGTAACACACCAGCCCTTAACCTTAAATCATAGTTTAGTATTAATATTGTATAATTCATATGGTTAATAATCGATTTGTGGTTGTTTGTTTTTTTTTAGTATATTTTGAATGTTACGTCTGACTTGCCTAACACTTTCGAAGAACAAGGACATATCAAGTACATGCAGATACCAATTTCCGATCATATCGGACAGAACCTTGCCAGCTTTTTTCCTCAAGCAATAGAATTCATCGGTGAGTTTTTTATACGGTAAATTTTTCTATCACTTGGTTTTCGATCGGGTCCCGAGTTAGTTTTATTCCCTGCCCTGGGTGTGTCGTCTGCGATGATGGGTTATATACTTATATTTAGTAAGTACGTACTACGTATTTTGATGATGTATTATCGTGCCGCAGGTGTTTGTCACCGTTTCGCCGAAATATTAAACGCAATAAACGTCGCTACTGTGGGCGAGTAAGTAGTGGGTTTTCGCACACGCGCATGATTTTATCCCGTCGCACTATTCGGCCGGTCTGTTTGGAAATTGAATTGTGAAAAAATTACAACATGTATGTTGGCAGCGGTAGTCTGAGTGTTGGGAAAATTCAACTTCGCGTTTTCTTGTTGTTTCCTTCTAATCGTGTGTTATTGGTTGTAAAGACGGGTTTTCATTTAATCTGGCGTAACGACACTGTACATTTTATATCAGCTATTCACTGTTTATTGTAAATTGAACATTTCCTTTTTAAATTTAGATCTCTAAGTGGTGTGACATATTTTTTATTGCAATTTCCATGGCACAGTATACCTTAAATGACGATGACGTGATGTATCGTTTCAACACCGCGTGAGTTTGAAATAGTAGGTACCGATTGCGCATACATATTAACTTTTAAAACTTTGGATATTAACAATTCCAAGGCACATCGCTTACAGGAAAAATGTTTTATGTGCTTCAATAAATATGATAAAAGATTGAGTGAGATCGGTATGACTATGGTTTTTATACTTTATTACCTATACATTATGGCGATTAATATATTATATTATATTCTCAATCTTTTAAAACAAATGTGTAATATATATACGGCTGTTATATTTTTTTCTCAAATACTTAATATTCTCGAGTGACGTGTTTGTGTTTTATTAGTTATTGTCATTTTTTGAAATATAATTTTTGGTCGTATAAGTAATACGGTTTTAAGTCATAACAGTTGATGTGATTGTAATTGCGAGTACTTAATATTTTATTTTAAATATTTTCATAAATAGATTACTGTGAATCGATATCGGCGAAAGGATAGTGGACAAGAAACACGTGTTCCAGGAGTTCTTGGCGACTGTACATTTTTTTAACGCCTTAAATAACCCCGAAAAGAATTTTAATTAAACGTCCGTCCGTCGTTGTACGATGCGTTAAAATTACGTTTATTTTTTCCCCGCCGTACACCTATAATTAAACGCGTATTTGAAGTATATATTTAAAAAAAATGTCTAGCGTGTGATTTCTTGGCAGTGTGATATTATTTTCATGAAATTTCTAACTCTGGACACATATTTAGTGGTGATGTCGTTATTGTATATATATATACACTCTTTACTCGTGGTGCGTGAGTATATACTTGTGCGCCCGCGCTGCTAGATTCCGTGAATGAAGACGCCCACGCAGTCTGCCGACGTATATACCGGAATGGAAGTGCTCCCACGCGCGCCGGATCTACGTTATAACACGCTCACAGAATTGAAACACGACGAAGTGAAACTTTTGGCGGTGAAGTGGGGAGGAAAGGTTGGCGTCCCCATCAACAAGTTACGGAATACCGGGAGCCGAGAGGGGTGGCTGCGTAGGAGGAGAAGTAATGTTTTAAAGGGTGAGGGGGTAGAGGGACATTTTATCAATGAACTGAACCTTTGAATGAGAGTGGGCCGTCGCATCGGTCGTTGCGCGCGTGCGCTCTCGCCCCATGTTACGATCAATATCCGGGTCAAAGCCGTCGGTGTATATGATGTATTGTCTGTAAGGGGAGGGCCGCCGACAGTGCACCGCCACTACACCCCCCACCAATGATGATAACACTCAGTACGCACCACCCTGCCGGTCCAGAGACGAAATATCTCGACCCTCTCGCGAGAATGTCGGTCACCGCGTTCGAGAATGTCGGTCACTATTCGTTGACCCTACGAGGTCTCGCAAAACTCATCGGATCGTTCGTTGTCGGGAATGACGAAGGTTAGCTAAAGATAATTGATTGTTTAAGAGTTGATTCTGTGTATACCATTTGACTACCTACACTACTACAGTATTACACTAATGTAAGAATGTTAAATCAATACAATTTGGGGTAATGGGGCCAAATGAATAAAATGAAAATACAAGAAAGTAGAGCCTCCGCCCTGATACAGGAACATCATAATAGTGACCATGTTTCACACAGGCCTTTTCCACACCTTAAAAATCGATCCGACACCAAGATCTATTCTCGCTGTTTACGCCGAGAACTAATATTTGCTATTGTCGCGACTCCGCGCGTTATTGAATTCATTAATTCCGTAACCAATCGTGTATTATTATTATAAAAATATACAAAGTTCTAATAAATTAAATCTCTGTATTATACAGACAACGTTATTGTAGGTATATAAGAATTTATGCGTTTAACCGCTAAACTATGTCATTAACCGCGTGTTTTATATATTGTTAATTATTTATTATTATGATTATTATTATATAATATAAGATTATAATATCAAATATATTCATAAGTAATAATGAATAAAAGAATAATAATACATTTTATTTAAACATAAATTTCTATATTCTAAGCATTGTAAATACGCATTCAATTCGCGGGTATATGTATTATAATTTATAAGTTGTAGATAGATTACCTAATAATATACCTATCGCACGTAATGAGTAACAACCGCCGACACAAAAG
The DNA here is from genome assembly GCA_008528875.1 of Aulacorthum solani. Taxonomy (NCBI): domain Eukaryota; kingdom Metazoa; phylum Arthropoda; class Insecta; order Hemiptera; family Aphididae; genus Aulacorthum; species Aulacorthum solani. The sequence goes on from PVMI01047454.1 coordinate 27,803, forward strand.
TGTGGAATAAAAGAAACGTTTTGTATGCATTTTTTAATCAGAGATGGTACCTATATAATGGCAAAAACATTAAACTCAACTCTGCAGTCGAATAAATTGCCGTCTTATGCTACCGATTTTAATCCACGCCGTACCTCTACGTGTTACACAACGCAAGTAGTAAGTTTCTGTCGTTTCTGACTCACTGGATTAGTTCCGGCGTGAGATTTCTGACGTCTATACTCTATACGCACCGGGGAAGGAATTCGATTAATTGTTTCTGTAGTTGACTGCTTGTACACCACACTATTAATTAGGGACACAGATATAATTTATAAAGTTTTCGCGGTTTACGTATTTTTGTAGTTCTCGAAAAATAACTCACGGGTTATTATTTTTATAATTTTATATATTGCGTGGGTGTGGTTGTTGACGAATCATAACACTATAACACGATAATATTAAATGCGGTATTATATAATCGTATGTGGTGGCCGGTGGGGAGTGTGTGTAACCGTGTAGGCAATCGACGTCGCGAGTATGTATATTTGCGCCACTGGGTGCGAGTAAGTAAAAACGAATAACTAATAATAAAGGTAATTTTGAAACATGTTATGACGACGACGACGATGGTAATGAATTGACCAGGCGAAGTCATACGTCATGGATAGTCTGTTTCAGCAACGTTGAGTTGGACGGATTTTAAACAAGAAAGATAATTTATGATGATAACTGATAAGCATTCGCGGATGTTCGTGTCTTGCCAGAATCGTGTAACAATAGATTTGTCCACAACTTTTTTCAGCGTAGATACGCTTTTATCGAGCTAATCTCTCGTCGTTCACAGTCTCATCGAATAAACATTTTCGACAAACTAAACAGACGCCATTACATTGCTCTCTCCCGTCGTCGTCTGACGTCAGCGCCGTACAGAACTTTGAATGGTTCCTCGGATCTCTTGAAAAATGTATTATTATTATTGAGCTTTTGACGATTTGAGTGGAGGTGGTGGTATAAACCCAACGATGAATGAAATATGCATGTGTGCTAATAGTTGTGCTAATACTAATAGTTGTCGAGCCTCGAGGCAGTTAAGATTATTTTTAAGGGCCAACGATGTAGTATACATTGAATACATTTTCCGGTAGAAATCGTCGTTGTGCGTTCCTTATTCATATTTATACGATATTACGATGTACGCCTAATAATGTATACATTATACAATATACTTTATGTATATACATAAAACACATCATATGTACTGTACGGGTTTGATTTTTTAATGATATTACCTATTTCGTAATATTTTTTCCTCAGTTACAAACAATAATATTAATAATAATAATGATATACGACGGAAATGGATTTAAAAAAATTACACAATAGCACGGCAGTCGGTCGCGTCCATACACAATGGCCGCAACGTACGTAATATATAATATTATTATTATTATACCTCGTAGCGGATTCCCGCCTTCCTGTGCGCGTAACGTCCTGTTGATATTTCCGTTTTTGTTTTCCCGTAAGCCGTCCGCATATGCTTAAATGCCCAAGCACTAAATAGTAAATACCGTGTGTGCAGTGTGCGCTGAGCAACTTGTAATAATAGTTTTTGTACGCTCTGGAGATTCAGTACGTTGAAGACGGATGGCGGTGGTTGTTCCTTTCGATTTCCGTTTAGGCACGTTGTTAATTTGTTACCCAAGTTAAACCTAGGATAATTTTTAAAAATTACAAAACCTAATCCACATGTCTTATACGCTTATGCGTTAAAGTTCTTGTAATCGACGTAGAACAACTCGAAAAATACTATAAGAATAATATACATTTGAAAACATAATTTACAATAGTTATATATGTTAAATGAAAAATCGAAAAATCCTTGCCTTAATACCACACACATCCAATTATCCTTAAATTCATAAGGTTTATAAAAGTCAAAAATCAAAATTTGCAGAATTACTAGGTACATAATATTGTTCGAGCGTTCTCGGTGAGTTTACCGGATGTGTATTTATATATATATTATGTCCATTGTCCGTGAGTGTGGGCAATTCTTCGAATAAAGATAACAAAGATTGCGCAATGCGTTCTTAGATTTAAATTTGCCTATTGTTTTTTAACCGAAGCTAAAACGCACCGCCGCCACCGCAAGTGTGTTGATTTTCTCACGGTGCTTTTTAGTCGTGCCATTTAATAACATTTTCTCCGTGCGTGCACACACGGCTACACAAGTACTTAGTGGTTCTTAAACATTTGACGTATAATGATAATATTAAAAGCTAAATTATTTGAAACCTCAACTTGTAAAAACTGGATACGTTTGCGCTGTTGATGACCGAATTACAAAAATAAGTCATGAAATTGAATTGCATAGTTTTTATTATTGTTATTTTCACTACCATCTTTTATTTTTGAGATTTTACAAACATTTTAAGTTTAAAATAATGATTAATTATTATTTTATTACAAACAAATTTGTATCAAATGAATTCGTACTTGTACATTTTAATCAATTTAAACACCCGTCTCATAATACAATAAACGTAACGGTAAATAGGCATTTGACATTTAGTGCCAACCAAAATATTGTAAAAATCGTTGTATAGGTTAATCATAATTTAATTCATTAATACAACACTTACAAGTTACAGTTTGTCTTGTAAACTAGTCGTTTAAGTTCCGAATAATATTCAAGAAGAGCCATTTAGGCAAAACATTATTATTATTATTTAACTAATATTTAATAACATTGCCATCTATAATTAGATAACATTTTGCTTCATAGTCTATTGGATTCAACATCCATGGCCCGACATCCGGCCTAGAGCGATCTTGGTATTAAAAATTAAAACACCGGTAATTACGGATGTATCAAAAATACTGACGGGAGTAAAGTTCGCCTATCCCCGGTTTTTACCTATTGGACGTTAGTATTAATAGGTAATAGTAGGTATACACAAATAATTGTATATTCGTACATCAACAGCGGCGTGCACACGACCCGCGTAATTGGCTTGTATATTGTGTATATTGTATTTTGTTATCGCTGTCGAAAACAAACAGGTGCCACATCCGTCCCTAATCGATGTGGGTTTTCAATAATAGCAACGGAAACAATCAATTTTAATACTAATAAAGTAATAAATAATAAACATACAGCACTACGCCAGTCGTTGATGTATTTGATGCGTGTTTGTTCTTAGCCGGGTCGACCGAAATAGCGATATCAACGAATTCAACCATGAAGTATAGTATTATTATAATATTATGCACACATGTCACATGTATTGATATTATTATGATATAATAATAATTACCACTATTTCCGTGACTCGTGGGCGCTACTATATTAGCGTGGGTGTAATTGCTTGAATACGAAAATAAACACGTGTAATAAAGCCGATGAATCCTCGGTAGCGACTAACAGGTAGCTAAATTTGCCTTTAAATATACCTCTTACAAGCGTTTACGTGCACGCGTGTGTATATTTCAGGAGTCACGTGGTTGGTCGTGATTTGGTGTTGATCGTGACGGGCCGCCGTGTCGCGTTTGTAGGTGGGCCGTGGGCGGTTGTTTGCATTTGCAAATTATTGCAAGGCGGCGTGAGCAGCAGAGTATATGACCTCTATTATTATTATTATTATTATTATCAGAGTTGAAAGTTGTGTTGTATAATACACATTTTTAAACGAATAACCGAATAGGAAATGCAACTTGCAATAAT
>PVMI01047489.1:0-24190 GCA_008528875.1 Aulacorthum solani
TTGTATTAACTATGATTTAATGCTACAAACATTAAACTGATTTCAAAATTTTATTTTTTCAGTAATGATTATAAATTACTGATAATGTTCCTTGAAACATATTCTATAACCAATGATCTAGTGTGTTAGGACGTTAGGTTACTCTTTTTTATTCAGCTCATAAAAATAACAAACAAACTTTTTTGTCCAGTAACAAATAGCATATCCTGCACGTGTGTTGGATAATAGAAAAAAAACAGTCGGCGCCATGGTTAATCTACCAAAACGGTTGTTCCCTAACGTCGACACGTTACACACATCATCATGTCTTACTATATATTTGACGTAAAACATAAAAATTAATGTAAAGAGTTAGTGTATATTTTAACCGGAAATAACTTCAAGTTAAAATAATGTTTAATAAATATATGCGTGTATGGGTGTGTGTTTTTAGTACAAAAAAGTATAGTAGATTTAAATAAAATATAACAAAAGGACAAGGTACAAGTTATTCTACATGATTATTGGACCACTGATTTGAAAGAATCGCTATATGAATTTAGTTTTTATGATAATTATATTGAATAAGAAACCAGTTTAAAAAAAATGTAAATATCCAGAGCTTAGGTTCAAAAAATAAAAATGATTTAAATTTTTAACTTTTATAATAAATGTTTAAAAAAAACAGTTTTAAGTACAAATATTTTATTTGATATATTTAACATTCGCAAATTTTTAATTTTAAAAAAGATAGTTGGGTAACAACTAGTTTCTTACAGTTATTTAATCTCAAATTAGAAAAAAAAAATTTTTTAATATTCAGAATTATAATTAATAGTAGGTATATTATACGCAATTGAATGGCATTTCAATAATTAATATTACTTACAGAATACAATGTAAAAATGTATTGATCTAAATTGTAAAGTACATTTATTAATATCAGGTTGTCTGAATTATGATTTTATAAATAAGTAAAATACTATAAAAATAGAATTTGATCAAAACGAAATTGAGGAAAATGTCATTATGTTTCACAGTTTTATAGTTTTCTCAAAACTATGGGGAATTTTTTTGAAGTACCATCTATATATCGAATTTTCATTTGATAAAGTACACATTCTTTTAGTGCACTTCTGTTGCAGGAAAAGTACGGAAAGGCATAGAATAAAATTCGTAATTATTATTGTAGAAACGGTCAGTAGTACTAACTATAGCTTTAAGTCTAAAATATTATAAAATAATGAAAATAACGAAAACACTAAAACAGTAAATTGAAAATATTACATTTCTATTAATTAATTCTTTACATTAAATACTAATAATTGAATACATTCCCAATAAACTTTTTAATACATATTTTTACTACCTGCTATATAAAAAATATTAGGGAATATTATTTAGCGTAACTCAGTTAAAAATGCAATCATTACATGTTTACCATTTTCTCACATTAAATTAGTATTAATTTTATTTTTCCAATTCATTTGTTTTTATATAATTTATTATAGTCTAGTTTAGTATCGAATATTTTGTCTGGCTAAACAAGCACGATTGGATGTTGACTCAGTGACAAAAAAAAACAATATTTACGATCACGGAAAATATGTAAATAAAGGTATTTTTAATATTACGTTAACTAAAATATAAATACCCTTTTCCGAAGAAACCTAATGTTTTAAATGAAATATCGTTCCATCGTGTTTTTTACGTGTCAGTTTAATTTCGATACGTGACAAACCCTTAAATAAAAGGATTGTTTTCTATTGCTAACCGAATAGGTACAAACGAACAACAAAGATAGCACCAATATATGAGAGTAAAATATACATTTTCAATATAAAAAAAAAGTTATTTAACATTCACCTTTTGAGGATACGAAAAGTAAAATAGATACCTAATAGTTGAGTAATTGCAATCGAAAGAAAAAATTATAAAATATTCTTTAGTCATTTTATTGGACATATATAATATAAAAATAGAGCTAATAGTAGTTTTCTAATAGTACTCTTAATCATTTTCAATTTTAAAGTGATTACCATTATCGAATAAAACAATAACAATTATCATTATAAAAGGGTTTTCACTTATTTTTAGAAAGAATAGTACTTAAAAATGGTTGATTGCATTTTTTTTTCAATTATAAAGCTGATTAAGCTTATAGAACTTAAGCATAAATATTTAGTTGAAATTCAATTTCCATTCTATTCTATATATATTTTAACATTAGAATATGACATTAAATATATAATAAAATAATTGATTTTAGTTACTTTTACAGCTAATTTGTTTTGTTTTGTTTTTTTTTAATGTACTCCTTAAAGTAGGGAATCAGAAATAAAACACTGTATATAAGTCGAAAATAAATCTTTAAATTGTTTATTACAACCAAACTCTAAAAAAAATATTTTAATAATTTCATGGAAAACCTTTAAAAAAGTTTAATACATTTTTGAATTTTCTCAACTAATACAAAGTGTATGCAAAAATGGATAACCTAAAGCAATTATGTGTCCACTGGTACAAAACAATTTTTATCCAGAACAATAAATTGCTCCACTCAGACTCTAAATACATACCGAGGGGATTCACTTACCATGAGCCAGTTATTGTAATATGTGAAATAATCATATTTTTATTACTCTTCTCACGGTTATTTCTGACTCTTTGTTTGCGATTTCCCGAAATATCGTATAATATTCGTGTATGATATATGAATACAATAATTCACAAAACTCTATGATATATAATATATCATATAAATAAATTGAATAGTTCTATAGACATGGCATTGTTGTATTGGATGTTTAACGATGTATTTATTTATTTGTCTATCTCGTTTTAACCTAACAAAAAATCACTAAAATAATTAAACAACTATATAGGTATTCGGCAATAGTTGTACTTTTATGTTTTAATCAATATATATATTTTTTATTATATTGTTTTGAATAATAAGTACAACTAAACTAGCCTAACTAGTATGCCTATATTTATTTATATTCACCAGGAATTTTTTTTTAATTCCACGAAAATAATAAAATTATTCATGATATAAACACTAATATTGTAGCTACATTATGAATACGGTACTACAATTTACACTAAGAATAGCATCCAAATAGAAATAGAATATAATAAACTTAGAAAATAATAATTACTAGGTAACCATACTATGATGTTTCATATATGACAAAATCAAAGAAATTTTATAATATTATGCAAATGTGTAATATCATATGAAAAACAGCAAAACCACAACTTATGGTTCTAAGGTTATGTTACATTACTATGAGTTACATTTATTTTTACAGAATTTTCGCAATTTCTTGAAAAATCTAGCTATTTTCCCTATATTTTAAAATTATGAGCTATTTCATAAAAAAAATGCAAAAGATTTAAGTCATGGAGGTACCTTTCATTCAAAACGAGAGGTTTTTATAAGTTTGCTATTGTGCATATACCATTAATATTTCATGAATAGTGTTCATTGGTTTTATTTAAAAATAAAATACAAAATTGAATTAATTATTTTAAAAATACATTATTAAATATAAAATTGTCATACCCCAGAGAGCAGTCTTTACGAGGTTTCCTTTAGATGTTCAAATATAACATTGTGAGTATTACATTTTTAACAATACATATAAATCCCTCATAATTATATTTAAAAATATAAAAATCAAAACGTTTTAAATAATGGTTTGTTAACAATAAACAACATTTTTTGATGAACTGAAATAAAGAATTGAAACCCAATAATGAATTTTAGAGGGTTTCGAGAGTATTTATATTACTTTTAATAATTATCGTTATATTTGAGTATTTACTGAAGCAAAAAATAATTTAAAAAAAAATTCGTATCAAGTATATATCATATACCAAGACACTAGTTCAATAAATTACTAAAATGTCTATTAAATTACTTTATGATGAAAAAATATATACCATACAATTTACAAAACTATAGCAACATGCAATGTCAACTACAGCAAATCTTCGACCAAAGTTTGTTCAGTTAAACGATAATTTCCAAACCTTCAATATGATTTCCCAATAGGCAAATAACTCAAAGAATTATTTACTTCAGTTTTATTTTAACTCATGCAAACATAATCCTATACTATTATTTACATTTAAAACTTGACAAATATGCTTATACATTTTACATATTCCTTAAATACTTTTATAAAATATGAAATAATATATTTTATAAATTTGAAAACTCATTAATAATAATAATAAATATATAAGCATACCTAAATAAATACAGTTTAATAATTTTTGAATTCTGAGCAAATTAATAAAATATACATACCACTATCACTTGAATTATCTTTTTAAAAAGAATGTTTTTAAGAGTTAAAACTAACATTTTTTTGTTCACAATTAATAGATTAAACCAAAGATGGCGGAGGTTTTGTTTAAAACGAGTACATGCTAACATTTTATTATTAAAAATTTTTTGTTGCGCATTACATTTTTTAAAACAATTTCTTTTTAGAAATTTAACAAAAAATTATAATAGAGTTAGTCTCTTAAATTTGCCTGGTGTTATTTCAATATAGCTACTATTGATAAAATCACAAAATTAAAAGTAAAATAAATTTAAAAGTATCTGCAAAGTGCACTGTAGTACAAATAATTTTTGAGTTTGAAACAAAAAACAATAAAATTATTCTGGAACACCGATAATGGTGTAGACTGTAGGACGTTTAAGTATAGACAAGACCAGACGTGGTGAAAGGTTCGGTTCTTGGTCAAATATATATTATTATTAGAGGCCTATTCTTCCTCTTATGTTAAAGTAAATAATATTGGAATATTAATCATTTTAGTAATTTTACTTACTACAATAATTATTTCTAAAATTGTCTTTATGTACCTATCATAATAAAATGTTTCTTGTGATCATCTTGCCCATACCTATGAAACAGTATTTTTTGAAAAAAAAAAACAAAAAACACAAAACACATAGCTATGAAACACAAAAAACGAATTCCAAACTTTATAGTCGTAGTTATTTGTTGATGTATTGTATACACATGTTAATATTTCGGTCTAAACGAGAATTGAACAGTGTCCAAAACAACAATGCTTTTAAGTTCATGCCATTCTCGGTAGACTTAAATTAAACTACATATTCTCTTTTATCATTGTACACCTAATTATTATTTTAGTGAGATTTTTTTAAAAATAAATACATTTTTAATAATACAAAGATTCTCTAACACTTTATTAAACTACACTTGTATTAATATTGCTTTTAATTTTGTCTCATATAGAAAACGTAGTTAAACAATATATAATTTTAATATATCTAATAATGTATTCACATATTATATAGCTACTATCCATATAGGTATTATAATATTAATCAATATTCAATGTCAATTTGTGTTGCACATAATATATGCTTACTGAAAATATCAAAATACATCCATAGTTAAGCTTACGGCCAACAAGCACTTTTATTCTATTAGAAGAAATTCTTAACACTCACACCCTTTTGCATCCATTAAAATATTTTCTCATTAGATTATCTAAATAAATATTTCTAAAGTAATATCTTTTAAGTCAAATCTGTTACAAAATAATAACCGTCAAACGTACATTATACAAGTTACTAACTGTACAAAATATTTAAATGTTTTTATGAAAATATTCCTCACGGATCTAACACAGATTCAAAATAGGTTCCAATTCCACCTGATAACCTAAACAATTATTTCAGAAACATTATAAACTATACCAGATAATGTGACTTAGAGCCCGCATTTCAGATGACAAAAGTTTGACCAAAAGTTTAGCTGGGGTATTGAGTTCATTAAAATATCGTAATAGTTAATTACACCACCTAAACTAAGTTAACCATTCGGTCCATTAACCAAAATCCGTCTTTATGACTTTGGAATCTTATCGCATAATAATATATACATGCACATGTATTTTCAAACATTGTTTTTATATTATGATATGATTTGAATTTTAGCATGTTAAATTATAATTACAAGTCAGCCAAGATATTTTAACCAAAATATTGTTAATTTATGTAAATATTCTTATAACAAATGATATAATATATTATGTATGAGTTGTATACCGTTCAAACATATTTTCATTAGTTAGTAACCGATAATATTAAATAAACAAGTTTATTCAAAAATGTTTATGCATTTATGATCTTCAAAATAATAACTCCAAAATTAAAATATTCTGAATTCCCGTCACTCTAACATAAATGGAAACGAATGTGCTGTAGCCAAAAGCGCAATCCTGCCCACACCATCATCTCCTTCACAAATCGTCACACAGAGAAATGTACTGACCTACAAGGTTTTTATCATAGGGAAATAAAAGCACACTTCAACGAAACCTTAAAAAATGGCTGTCTTCTTCCACTAAACGTCATAAATATAACAAAAACAAATAATCTTCGCTCTTCAATTGTTTAGAAAATTTGAAGAAATTATCACTCTAAATTCTAGATTTTCCCACACTCAAATGCCAAATGTCAAAAGTTCTTTTTTTTTGTAATGACCAATGGATTCAAAAATATGTTTACTGACTGCTTTAGATAACCTCAGGACAGAGAGAATTCATAGCTACCCTGGCCGAATCGCTCAAATTGGGACCCCCAACTCTTGTCTCTTGTCAACATCTTGTCTCTATCAAATTTGCTGTCGATGCCAATTTACACATCAAGCTATAAAAGCTATGTCTTAACTGATCATTCAATCGTTTTTTGATATCAAACGTATCAATCTGTTAACGAAATATTATGTATAGTAATCCATTTGTAAATTAATTTATTCTGTAAAACGCTTTCAATGACCGATACTGGTGCAGCAGTGTGTATCTTTAAATATAAAACAACGAATTTGCTTTTATTTATGACTTCTCTGAAAGCAGATAATATTATTATATTAGCATTCCTAAATAGTTCTAATATTTAAATAATAAATAATTTCTACTCTGAATTTCGAAACAAATATTTAAACATCATTTGGTAATTTTATTATCAATTATTATTTGTTAAGTTGTAAAACTCCCCGAATGAAATAAGTAGGTAAATGAGTTGATGTGAAAATATGTTTTTATTAAAATACATTTAGTATAAAAATAAATAAATTATTATTTCTTTCCTTTCCGTATTATTTTAAAGCAACAAAACTAAGAAAAAAAATGTATTTATTATTATTATATGAAAAAATATAATCTTTTTACGAATATAATGTTTTCGGATAATCATTCCAACTCATTATCTTAACAGTACTTTCGTCAAATTCAACATTTAACTAATGAATGAAAGCAGTATTTAATAAATTCACTCTCTCTATATAAGTATATAAATATATATAAACAGTGTATACACACAAAAAATAACAGTGAACAGGCTTATTTTTATGTGTTAAGAGTTAACAAAGAAGTGGTTTTGGATTTTTTTCAGTTAAATTTATCTATATACTTTCCTTGTTATTGGAGAGTATTTGTTTAACGTATAACAATAAATGAATGAAAATAGGTTTTTATTGAGATATAAAATGTATAAAACATAAATAGGTACTAAGAAGTTATAACTACAAAAATTAAAATTGGTACACGATCCAATAGAATAATAAACTCTATGTTTACCCAAACAATAAACCAGTGAGTTGGACATTTGAGGTGAATGTTATAATCTTATGCGCTAGAGAAAAAATTAGACCAACTTCAATGTAGAATTTGAAAATAGGTATTATTGAAAATTGCTAAAATCAAAATGTTTGTATACTTAGGTTATTTCTCAATAATTACTGTTTTTTTAGATAATTTCAGAAAAATTAACATTTTGTTTTTTAAATATTTATGAGCAAATTGCTAAGAGTTTAAACATTTACAATATAGTTTCTCAATAATACATTTAATCAAATAAATCATTCATCGAAAAAAAAATGTGAAAAAATATTATTGGAAATGGACTAAACAAAATTATTTTTAACTGAAGATATTTTATTTTTATCAGTATGTATTCCCAAAATAAATTTACAATCTGAATTAAAATCGATGAACAATATAATTTATTTATAAGACCATGTATGTTTTTTAGTTCATTTACAATATACTATGTTAGATCACATAGCATATATTTTTATGCTGTATTCATATAATATATGACATAATTTTACAGTTGTTACAAATATTGTAGGTATAATAATTATAAGATATATAGGTATGTAAATTATAGATAGAAAATTTAATAAAACATAATCGACAAATGTATTTGTTTTCAATTCAAATAATGAATTTATTATTAATCTAAAGGTCAAAACTTATTATATAGGTACCTAGTACTTATAAAGTCTTAAAAATAAAAATAAAAATATTAAAGTTGAGACATCCTCTATATCGTTAAACAGCAGAGAATTCACAGTATAAATAGCTGTGATAGTGATTTAATCAATTTCTGCCTCCTTTTTAACAGACTTCTTTAAACTCTTTTTAGACCTTTTTTAGGCCCTCCCATAAGATTGTCAAGCAACTCGCATCGTCGCTATATTTGCCGCAAGCGACTTCCTTAATAAGTGAGCGAAACGTTGCGATTTAATATACTAAGGTAGCAATTAAAAGAGATACGAATGCGACGGACGACTCGTGCGCGACCCGTTGTGCTGATCGTGCGGCAAACCTGTAGCAGTAACTTCACCCGATTTTATTAGTTTTTGACGTTTGATTGATTCTGGATATCATTTTAATTTTTCGTTTGATTTTAATCGGTTATCCTAATTATTTTATTCATAAAATTAATCGACATTTTAAATTTTTAACTAACTAATGCGTAGGTTTTTTTTTCCTGTTTAAACCGACAGCAGGGGAGGATCTGTGTGAACATTACTACTCCTCTGCTACCATCGTTTATTAATGTTTAATAAAACGCTAATACATACACATAACTAATGCGTAGGTTAAAATTGTAAGTTAGTCATGTCCTACGAGTTCTATGGCTCGCCGTTATTTTCGATGCAACTTATGCTTAAAACTGTACGACTTCTCATTTACTATATTGATATAATGTCATCGTGTTTCTTCTACTTTACCTAAAAATAGGGTTTATTTACGCTCTATTTTTTTCGATAAGAATAAATGCGAAATTAACGATTCGTGAATAACATTGTGATGCTTTTTAACAACAGTTCAGTAGCATTACGAAAAATAGCATCACGGACATAGATACAATAAAGTACATAAAGTTTCCAATCTATAGACGGTATTGTATTTATTAGAGTTGTCCTCATTCTATTAAAAATTGTTTAAGAATATAAAAACACATATTGTAAGACCAATAGATATCGCTCAAATCTAAGAAAAATATAAAATATTTAAGTACCTAACACCCTGCAAGAATCAAAAAAAAAATGGATATAACATTTTATGAAGCACGTAAAAAACTTATCTCGAAAGTATTTGTATTTTATTTCTTATACAAAAATGTTTACTTAGTTGATATTTCTATCATTGTTGATCTAAACAGCCAAAAAAATCATTATAACTGAATATAATGTATATGAACTACGCTAATGTCATTAAATGTTATAATATTAACACTATAGATAAAAGTTTATAAATTATAATAGCAACCAAATTTAGCCGGTAAAATATTGTTCATAAGGTTGATTTAAATTTTAATCGCCCATTAATAAAACCGATAAATTTGTGTAATGCGCGGATCATTTAATTTTGATCTTTATTATAATTTATAACTACATAGCTAATATAATCATATAATATTTAACTGGCTATATCGATAAAAGGGCTTCGAGTGTAGTTACATATAAAATGTACAGAATGCTAACGACCAGTTAAATAATATCGACAAAAATGTCAGAGATTGTTGACGAACTAACGGTGGAAGGGTAAACGAGTAGTCCAAACAGATAACCTTTATTGCGTGGGCAACCCAACCGAGAACTACCCTAGAGACGTGTGCTATTAAAGGGTGGTCTTGGGGTAGGTGTATGGAGCTATTAACTTGAACGCGGATGCTATCCATCATATAACCCCACCGTGAAATCGTGCTAGTTTTTCGCGCTTCGTGTACCTACCCCCTTTCAACAACTAACAATTTTGGGTAATACGTGTTAATGATGCACGTACAACCTGAAACAGAAATACCACTCTGCCACATTAATAGAGCGCTTTAAGAACAATTGCATTAGCTAAACCTAGGAGGCAAGTTAATGAAACTTAAAAAATAGAAATTATTTCGTTATTAAATAACACGAGATATAAATAATAGGTAGGTATCCAAACTAATGATAAAGATAATATAAGAGATTTTCAATATTCATTCTATGTTGTTAACATTTTTTTTATTCTGAAGGAACATTCTGATCATTTTGACAAATATCAAATAATTGTGCATTTGTGCATCAGAAAATATGAAAAAGGTTTATTTCATATCGTTTAGCTATCATTTAAATCCATACGGTTAATAATCTTTTTGTAAGAATATATTTATTCTATTTTATTATTATTTTAATATAATTATTGTTTAAAAGTTAAACGCTAACTGAAGTGGTTTACTATATATTTTGCTAATTTATTCATCTTATTTGTTTTTAATAGCCTTGACTGCAAACAATATAACTATTTTAATATTTCTATTATTTATTCCTGTTAAATCGTATTTATACCTACTTACTTTACCATCTGATAAGTTAAAATGTTAACAGTTCAACTTGAACATTGAAATAATTAATGGTACCTATGTGTGAATAAAATATGAAATTTTCCACTTAGGTATTCAATATCATATTATTGACAAAGTACTATATTAAATACACGATATTATTGTTTATTCGACAATGACGATCAATTTAATAGTCAAGAGATAGTTAGAACCTATACAACCATATCATGACAGTAATATTACCAAAATATAACAATCAAAACTCAAAAGAAAGCTAACTTGTCGGTGATCACACTCACACTGTACTATTGAAATTATCGAAATATTTTATTAAACTTTTAAAAATGTTTGTATGAAAATTCACAATTTGGATGATGTTAAATAAAATGACTTATGTATAAAATAGTAAACTGTCTATTTTCAAGCTTGGGAACACTCTGTAAATACTCTAAGTTCAAGTTACATATAGTAATACAGAAGGTATCTATTCCGGTTTCTTTACTTACGCACAATATTTTCAATAGCAACAATTAAAATTAATTCAACATTTAAACAGATAAATGAGTTACATATATTTTATAATAAAACTGTGACAATGTACTTGAATATATTTTATTTTATTTACCTAGACAACGTGACACAATAGTATGTTACATGATTTATTTTTGCCAATAATAAACATTAGTAAAATTATTTTAGTAAATAAGTCAAATTTTATGAATTAAACTTTGTACGTAGACACTATTTAGTACTCGTTTCATATTGTTACATATATATGCAATATTTATGAAACAAATAACAGTAATGGATCAAAATATGTTAAAATGAATTAATCAAAAAAAATAATTTACTTATTTATATTATTATATGTACCAAAACTACATATATAATTTAACTTATATCAATAAATAATTATATCTACTAATATACTAATACAGCAAAAGATTTAAAAAAATTTGAATTATGTAATGCTTGCCAGTTAAAAATATACAACAATTCATGGTGTACAACAATACTGTCTATTATAGTCTTGGCTTAAAGTCAACAATAACTTATTTATAAATGAAAATTTCTCATCTTGGGTGTAGGAGTTAAATAATAAATAGCTGAACGTTTGTTTTTTGTACCTTTATAAGACGTAAAATAAAAAGTTACAATGTTATTCAATACCTATTTAAATAAATAATGAAATTGAAGAATAATTTTATTCATTTTTAGTTTTGTTAATCTTGTACAATAAATAATTGTGTGTCTAATAAAGTTTATAAAAAAAATGTATTAAGTTAATGCTTCGATTAAAAATATTCGATAGAAGTAAAGTTAAGTTTATATAATGTTAATGTACCTAAAATGCCTATAATAGAATATAAGTTATTCTATAATGTAGAGTCTCGAAAATAAATACCAAAAAATAACTCATTTTATTAAAACACAAATCAAAATATAAAACATTAAGATTTTTTCAAAAAATTAAAATTCTTAATATTTTAAAGCTAAATGTATAATAAAATTAATCCAAAAATCAATACCTATTACCTATATAATGGTTTATAGATTTAATCGATTTAACTATACTGAATCTAAATTGTATGTTTTGTAAGAACTTTTATTTACCTAAATTTAATAAATATATAATTAAACTTGACCGCAGATCAATTGTATATAACATATTTTTCACTGATTATAAAAAGCATTAATTTAGATTTAATTTTGAAATAAATTGACATTTCTTTTTTTTTATCCACAGACTCAACAATTTTAAAATAATCAAAAATAGCTGTATTCTCAAAACAGCACAACATTTAACAAACAACAATTTAGATCATGAATACCACATTTTATTAAGTCTGATCTCAAAACATGACTAGAAAAAATCTTAAATTTGTGAAATTTTGATTTAAACTTAATTTATTGTATGTATTATTATATGAAACAAGAGTGTTACATATATTTTTTTTTTAATTTTTAATTTGTTTGTTTATTAAATATTTAGTATTTACAAATAGTATAAGCTCGGAAATAATAAATAACTTAGGTAGGTACATTAATAGTTTTTATTCATTTTCACTGTAAAAAAATATTTTTAAATTATCATAAAACTATCATAACCTCATTTTTTCAAACCTTACGAAAAAAAAAAATTATTATAAGAAAAAAATTAGGTATTGTTTTATTCACCCCAAAATTAAATAATCCATGAAGATAGAACACAAGTAAAAAAACATACCCTAAAGTTAGCCTCGGTTAGGTTGTACTAAATCAGTCTTCACTAATTTCAAAATAATTACTAACAAAAGACAAGAAAAAGGGTTGTTAGAATCGTGCACCCATAATTCAACTGTTCGAGGAAAAAAGCTGAAAATAAAATGTTTAAAACATAACACACGACATACTTAATTACTAGAAAAATGTTTGAAAAGATTTAATTAATTTAAATTACATTTTTTATACGTTATCATTAAAATTAAACATTTATGTCAAAATGTCTAGTAGTTGGTGAAAAAATTTCAAACATTGATTTAACAATATAAACTAACATGTGAACCAATTGTTTTTCAACTAAAGAGAAGAATTATTCAATCAATCAAAATAATTTGTATTGACAATGTAAAAAGAAAAAGAGAGGGTTTTAACGAAAATTTATTTTATATTCAAAAAACAAATAAAACTCGGTCTGGAATAATACCACTAATGGTTACGGTACACCCCTCGACACAAAAAAAGCTCCTAGTTCCTTAGAAAAAAAAAAATCCTGTGAAACTGAATGACGCATAAACGTTCCGATTACGTTTCAAGAATAACAATTATCATCGTTGTTATCCACATTACAGTATGACGAGTTAAATTTAAAGTATTCTAATATTTAAATATTAGCAATGAAACTAAATGAATACTCTAACCACAAGTATAACTCAAATTATACACATCATATTTTGTTGTTAGTTTTTATATTATATTGCATAGTTTTTTATTTCAAGTGTTTCACAAAAACCCATAAACAATTTTCCAAAACATAAAAAATACATATTTTCTCCCTACGCTTGACATTAGGTTTATTTTCCTTAAAATTCATTCACTACATGTTAGCACATAATATACGGACATGAAGATGAATATCACAATAATTTTAAGGAAATATTCTTACTATAGACTTCACCATTCAAGAATAATTTTTAGGTTTTGAATTTACATACTGAAAAATCAATTCTTATAACATTGTATGTAATTTAAAATTATATGTTTACAATTTATATAAATTATGTAGCATTTAATGTAAAATCAAAACATAAAATTGTTCCAATAAACTAGACTAAAAATTAAATTTTAGATATTATTTTAAGTAGGTACAAATAAATAAGATGGGAATAAAAATGCTTGATATAAATGATAAATAAACGATTTCTTTTTATAATTATTAAATCTTAAAATTATCTAATCTTGATTCATGTACCTATAATTTGTATTGTATTTATAACATAATACAATATTATCATAGTTTAAATAATACATGTTATGACGTTTCTGTAATGCTCACAGAATATTATATTGTTTTTAAAAATATAATGTCTTTAATACCTGACATGCGGGTCCAGTACAAACCGGCGGGCGGCTTACATTTCGATGGAACTGCGGAAGGGACCACCATATGGTTCAGAAATATGGAGTTCACGTGAAGCACATGTAGACGGTTGATTCATAATAATATGATATGTATATATATACATACTTTTTTTGATCTATACTTGGCACACGCACCCCATTAAGAAACGCACCTTTTAAATTCTACACGTTTCTAAACACAACTGGTGCCGGAAAGACCACGTAATAATACTATTGCTGCAGTACTACACATTATTACTTATCCGTCTTGTACCACAAATAATCTGAACGGTACCTACTGTTTAAACACGCTTTATACCTAGCCACCTAGGCATACGTGGACACGTGGTCTACTTTTCAGCACATGCGAATTCGCTTTCATAGAATAGGTACAGCGTTGACTTGACAAGTAACGTCATATTATAATGATAAGAAAAACCGATTCAACTGTTGTTTTTTTCAGAATATATACAACATTAAAGTATTGAGTACAACTATAACACACATGAGAAGTCACACAGGAGTAAATCCGTTTCCATGAGCAGCTGTAAGTCATAAATTCTTTTCAACGAATGACAGTCTACGGAACGACAAATGGAATGCCAAACTGGAGAAAACCCGTTTTCGTATATAAAAGGTTAACTGTAAAGTTGAAGTTAAAACGAGACATGGAGAACAATACAAAATAAATAAGCAGAACACGTTAATACATAGTGCATTTTAAAGTTTTTTTCGCAATCTCTTCGATATCTACTGAACATTTTCAAAATAGCTTAACACGTTATGCACCACATTACTTCCACGCTTACTTTTCAATCTATAAATATGAGATGAGAAACATTATATATTAACTGCGACATGCGAGTGTTTGAGTTAAAAAAACAAATGTTTAAAAATGTTTGAAGCAAATAACTTTAAAATGTAACCTATCTATACAGTTATCATAATATAAATCTCATACAACATTGATAATAATGCTTAGTGGTTTACTAAAGTAAGTTGTCTGCAGTATATGTATAATAAAGTAGAGTAGAAATAAATAAAACTCAAACCATTGTGTTCTACGAGTTGAAAAACTATTCACGTTTTTATCATCAATAAACATCACATTGCGTAACTCAAAACTATATCGTAATTCGTAGGCATTAAACAAAAGGTACCAAGTAACATTTTATTTGCTTATTCAATCTGAACTCTAAAGTTATTGAAATTAGGGAAGAAATTATGCAATTTAAAAAACAAAATAACATTTTAAAAGCCTAATGGGGCAAAAGTATTTCAATTTTTTTTTAAACAAAAACCTTAATTTTATCATGATATATACAATTTTGAAATTTAATGTATTTATAGTTTACACATTTGAATATTTATATACAACTAACAATTAGAATAAGACATTTAAACATCTTCTGTTCAGTTTCATTCTCGTTGATTTTTAGTTGACATAAGTACAAAATACATTTTTTACCATTATTTTTACTACTTTAATACACTCGGGAAATTCTCCGGTTCGTTATGTTTGTTAAAAACATTTATGATATACGATATTTGTGGTTGTTTCAGCACACAATACTTTCAGTCTTAACATTTTTTCTAAGTTTATTTTAATCTTTGTTCATAGAATTATAAAAGTGTTCATAAGTTAAAACTATTATCAAACACACTTTTGACGAAATAAAAATATTTTAAAACAAAATTCATGTAATATAAAAATAAAAAAATAAGCTGAGGAAGGTAGAGTAAAAGTAAATTAAAAGTTGCAGATCGTCTAACGACGGACAAACGTTCTACGGTTCATTAACGTGTTATATGTAATTATTCTACCTACATAATTCCTTTATAAATCCAAGGCACACACACAATAAATTACAAAGAACAATTTTAAAACAAAATAACTAGGTAAAAATTTGAGCCTTGCTTTAATTAAAATAAGAACAGTAATGATATGTTAAAACTTTTTTGTAACGACTCGGCATTAGCATACGAGTAGGTAAGGGGAAAAATACACCTATTTCCACTCCAATATGTCAAACATATATGCAGTGCGTAAGTTAATAATATTGTCAAAAGGACGTTTTTGTGAACATAGAAATTCTTTTCTTTTTTTTCTAATTAAAACTCTTAATTTGAGAATATGAGTAGTTGAGAAGAATGTAATATTCACACTTTGTGCTACAAAATTAATTAACTAAAACAAAGTTAATTTAAATATTAAAACCAAATAAACGCATTAGAGGTAAGCATGAACTTAGTATAATATTTACATCAATAGATTCGTTTTTAAATCAATATCGAGACCTTTAAGAATTAAATATAAATGACGTACGTAGTGTATAACATATTATAATATACTGAAGTTATAAACTGTATATTATTTTAAATCTTTACAACCTTTAATATAATGAGTTTTTGATTAGATATAATAATTGATTTATACAATGGTGTAATTTGAAATTGCTTTAAATTGAGTTTAAACATACAACCAATAGTTATTTAATTACTTGTTTAATCAATCCAATTATTATTGTTGTACAAATATAATTTAATTAACATGTAAAAATTTAACATGATCAATCTTTTTTATTTCGAAAATTTAAACAACGATGGACATTTAAAATAATATATATTTACATTATACGACAGTTTTTTTAAACTTTATACGTTGTAAAAACTAAATTAAATTGAATGGAGTTGTTACAGAAATCTTTTTAGAAACACTGCTTTAACACCAAATGTAGTGCCTACTCAGGAGTCTCATATAAGACAAAAACACATACAATTGTAAAATGTGTTCAAAATATAAAATTTTAACGAACTGAGAAATTTATTGTGTAACTTAATATAATTGAGAAATATTTTGAATGAAACTATTATAAATTTGGCTTACAATTTTGATTTGGTTTTAGCGTTCATCTCCAATAAAAAGTCTCCACATCAATAATAAAAAAAGAGATCCATTAAAGTTTTTCTTGTACATCGTTTTTCTTTCAAAATTTACAAAAATAAATTATTATTTTAAGGGTACGTATACGCTACTTTAACAACCACAACCATGTACAACTAAATAGTCGAACTTGTCATTCATATTAAAATCTAGAAAACGGAAAATTCTTCCTTCAAAGAAACTCGTGTTTACATTTTACATATGATATAGGATTATAACCGCACACGCTTAATAACCACAATATTTTGAAATTCATTATTTGGTCTCAGTCAATGTACACGGGTGCCTTTGATAAGTATAGTCAGCCGTTTTACCAACTTTAATATTTTATATAATGGGTCAGGGAACCGGCTATCTGGTCATAATATAATATAGTATGTATGTGTGGTCACAACAAAATAATGACAATACCGTTTTTAAATTTGATATTTATAGCTAATGGTAACAAGGAATATAACAACAACAAAATTGGATCACTATGATAAATTTTGTTTCATATAAGTATCTATTCAATTTAAAATTGCAATTATTGCACATTTCCTAAACAATATTGAATAATGTTGATTAAGCGTTTTTTTTAATTTATCGAAAAAAAATTGTGGCCTGGAAAATTTTTTTTTTTTTTAACAAAGCTTATAAATTATGTAGAGTACTAAAATATTAATTAATTTAAATTTCACGTCACTATAATCGCTGCTTTACTCTGGTTAAAATAATACGTACATAACATACGCATATAGTGATAATACACGAATAATAATTGAGAATTCGTGATAACTATTCAAAGTCCATATGTTGTAATATTATATGCTGATTTTTCTAAGAATAATATACCATACGGAAATTGTGTAAATTGAATTATCTGCAATTTAAAATCAATTTTCCAACGAAAGATTGCCATTCAAAAGTTCTAGAGCATATATAATCCCCCAAAAAGTTTTTTCCAAAAACACATATTTTAAAATCAATAGCTTGCTAGCTAATCACTCAAAACCTAAAAATCAAATAGGTCACAGAAAAGTTTAGAGCAACCAAAAGTCAATCATCTAATCAAAACATACCAATTCGTATATCGAAAAAAGAAAATTACCAATTATATGTACATAATACACCACGACCACGGTAAGTGTAACACCCACACATTGCCAGTGCACTGGGCAATTTATCGGTCCAATCATTAATTCATTATTCGTAGACATTGTTATACAGTTCACGCACAAACTTTTTACATGCGCACTAGAAATTTGTCAGTATTTTAAAACAATACACATTACGATTAAATGTAATGACAATCGATTGAGCTAAGTACCAACTAGGGACTAGGTGCCTAGCCATCTATAAAACCAAAACAAATAATATTAAAACCTAATGATAGAACAACATAGGTGGTTAACTTAATATATACTTTACCAAAGTAAATAATTACTTGTGAAGACACAATTACACACCCAAACACGCACACACACTGTTTTCATTATCAGACTTGAAGTAAGTACGCAATGCCGTAAACATAATATTCATACAACTATAACGGTGATTACAGGTTACAATTTATTTATTTATTATCATGTTTACGAATGAAAAAATAATACTCAATTAGTAAGTACCTACATTCATCATGAACTTCTTAAAATTTTTCTGTATTTTAATTTTAAAGTTTTGTATTGGTTTCACAAGTACAAATTAAAAATAAACAACCTAAGGAATTTTCAAACAAACGTCATAATATTGATCGGTTAAGCATCGTAAGACACTATTTCTATAACAGACAATTTTTTTCACTAAATGATGTAGTATAATTTTTAGGACATTAACAGTTTTGATTAAGCATAAAATAGACGAAAAGAACAAATGGGCGTGTGACGTTTTCAGTAAAAAGTTCAATGCAGTAAAAAATTTAAAAATATACAATTTACCTACTACATACATAATACAGTTACCATCATACTTGAGGTAACAGATAATACCGTTTAATGGTGTCATTTTGGTACCGTAAAAAGGGGTAGTGAATAAGCCGTACAGTACCAACAATGTAGGTTCTATATATGTGGGTTTAAAATCGAGAACAGTCAATAGAACTGTATCTACTTAAGAAAAGTAAGGTTTAGGGTAGTTGCGTAAATTACATTAAATATACCAGAATTTTTGCAAAATCTTATCAACTTTTGAAAAATTCATTTTCAAATTATTAAATTCCATCATTGTTCTTTTTTCACTAATGCGAGGGTGTCCAAGTTCAAATGTATCTACAATTATTTCTGCAACTACCTATACGTCAAAAACATTTTAAAGCATATACCTACCTATATCGAACACATTGTTATTTCTAATCTATATATTAATTAAATACTTTTAAAAGGCGTGAAATTTGTGTAATAAAGGAAACTTATTACAATAAGTGGAAAATAGTGTTTGTTTTCGTATTAAATATATGTATTGTGAATCTTTCTAGGTGATAACATAATATTACAGAACTTCTAGTTTTATGTCATTGTTTATGTAGGTATTTAGATACCAAATTGGTAAAGGTACAATTATATGTATTATACATTCACAGTAAACCAAAGGCTATACCGGATATAGGGTGGACCGTATCGTTATACCAATTTATCATATAGCAAACACAGTAAAATAGAAAACACTGGGATGGAGGAGCCAACCCATGGACACCCTAAACTGATACTCAAAAATTATACGATAAAAAAATATTTACATAACCATACCCTCTCTTATAAAATTTATATGGAGTCACTACGAATATATATTAAGATATACACATATTTTTATGGTTGAAGGAAATTTTGCATACTGTGAACAAGAGGTCTGACAACGGTTGTATATTGCTACATAATAATATTATGTTCATGAAAATCATTAAATATTCTGAACATCTTTGTTAGTATAATGAGAATTAATCGAAATCTAAAATATTGAAAAACCAATAAAATTTAGTATTCAATATTAAATACAATTATATTATATTGTTAGGCACCTAAATTATCCGCAATGACCGTCCGATGGAACGCCAGCAACAGCAGCATCGCCATAGTGATACGGCATAACATCATGGCCGTCTCCATCACTTAGTTTCGGGCATATCACAAAACACTACCGTCGGACAACGTACAAACCATGTCGTTAAAAAATTTCACGGACATGCATATTATATATATATATATATATATAGATATCACTGTAAGAATGGAAGTTGAATACGACGCGCGTAAAAATACTGTGTTTTTTGGTGACGCTCGACAGAAACGGCGGCAGACGAACGAACAACACGAAAGCTGCGGGAAAACTGGCGACGGTGCACACACGCGGGTAGCAGCCACCGCCGCCGCTCCATCAGGAACTGTACCGGAAACATCACGCAACGCCCCTCACCCGCTTCCATCGTCCATACCCGCCCGCCATGACCACAACCACAGTCCCTGATTAAACCAGCCAGTGACCACCCTCCATGGTATATAGCATTGTGAATTGTGATGTACACAAAACGGTCGGCATATTATAATTATTATTGTTGTATTGGTGCACTTCCAAAATTTATTTTGACACCGAGTCTCATTATGGTCGTTATAAACTCTGACATGCTAAACATAACATGATATACCTGAACGGACGGGCCGACAGCGATTTTGTTCAAATACTCGACAGAATAATAAACGATAAGCTTGTGATTTTCCGGACCCGTTTTTTTTTTTTGACAATATTATGCGTCATATAGACAATCAAATGATATCAATCGACCAAATATCGAGTCTATACTGAGTACGAAGGTCACCTCGTTTTTATCATTAATTATTATAGGTGAAAAAATCTCGGTAGGTACATGATAATAAATAGAGATCTATAATGGGTATCTACTATCTATACCTAAAGCACATTGTACCTACTATTCAAAGTTTAATAAACAGTTTTAAAATGTCGGGTTTAAAATTGAATAGGTAAATTTTCAAGTCTAGTCAAGAAGTTATATTTGTTATTATTAAATACATAATATAACATGTATTAAACTGAACCTGATTATACTTGGTTAATTAAAAACGCCCTTTTTTAATATAAACTTTTTTGTTTAGTTAAAATAGTATAACTTTGATAGTTTAAAACACGAAACTTAAATTTGAGTGATCAAATAACAAATAGATAAAGTCCTAGCCTCTAAGTAAAATATAATATCAACTCACGTTCACATTCGTTGCACGTAGGTACCGCGTATATTTACTTAATTAAAATAGTTTTTTATTATTATTCAAAAAACTTAAGGTAAGATTTTAAGCTAACATTAAGCTATCTACATCGACAAATATTCTAGATTACCTACTTAAATAATTATGATAGAAATGTATTTATATTTTGGTTTTCTTATGAAGTATTAAGTAGATATTAATTTAAATTATAAATGAATAAATAGTTTACAGTAGTTCATCATATACTGATTACTTCTAATAAAACATTTGTAAAATTTTAAATAACCGTCACCATTTTTAACCAACGTACCAATACGTCTTTAAGAGTAACTATAGACTAAAACGCCATCGTTTATTGTAGGTAACTCAAAAATCCTACTTCAGAATGTAATAATGAATATACACAGCAGGACACGCTACTGTTATCAAAAATGTGTTGCAAAAAAATAATAATTTGGACTTGTTGATCTTCATTATGTACATATTTTAGTATAATAATATTATATTAATAATTGTATCATTTATTCTTTCAATAATGAACATATTGATCGATTGTAAATTGTAATGTTGCAACCAATAATTAATAACAATTATTTGTATGTTTGATTACTGATTGATGTACGGCTCAGACATATTCCACGCTTATACTATACCTCTGAACCCATAATTATATCTAATTACAATATAATAGGTAGGTCGTAGGTATGCACATAGCACATTGTATACTGTTATGTGTAGATATCACAACATACATATTAATTTATATTTGTACAATTGTACTTAAAAATTAATAATAATTTATATATTATCGTTATTATACAAGATAAACAACTAAATAGACACACATACCTAACCCCTTAGATGATATATTATTAAAATTATTGAATAATACAGCCTGTGTGATAATAATTAAAACACATTGTCGTTTATTAATATATAAAAATATAAAAACAACACGTCATACAAAAAACTTTTATAATTTAAAATGCCATTTTACAATGATGATAGCCTTGTGAATATGTATTTTTAAATTGTTTTCTAGTCCTATATTGTTATGAAACACACTTTTAATTACGTGCATATCTTTATTAAGTACAGGATGATTCTTTTAGCAATTTATTTACTCATTATTATTTAAATTGTATAAACATTTCTTGAATAAAACAAGTGCAGCCTTAAAATTGTATATTGGCTTTATTTTATTCACCCTTATCTTTGTTAGTAAACAAATTATCAATTTTTAAGTATAAAACGGAACCTATAATTGTGATTTCTTTGATAATCAGAACACTTTTTTAAAGATGTCGGTGTATAAAATAAATAAAATATTATGAGTTGTTTCTCTTATTAATAAGTATACTTAATGTTCAGATGAGCGTAATAGTATAATATCAGTGTAATATGCCTCTAAAGTTTTAACGCTGGGGAAATAAATTCGATGGTATTAATCATGAATGAAACAAGTCTAAAGTTCGAATATTTGATTTTTTTATCATTTTCTTGGTGAAATGAGAAAATAATCCAAAATAGTGACTAGTAGGCGTGTTAACATTCTCACGCACAGTCGTGTAATAGGTTAGGGTTTGACTGATTAGGCTATAAAACCACACCCAAATTCCTTTTAATTCATATTAATCCAATGTTAATCTATTTCACATTTTTTATTTTTACTCTTCGTAAACGTATAGCCACAAGTCACAACTTCTAAAAATATCTACACACATATTCACTATAAAAATTCTCATAATTGTATACACGAATAATGATTGTATAATATAATAAGTATTAAGTTGAAATACCCAACTACGTAGTCACGATGAGTTAGTAGTCATACAGTGGTCTAGCAAAATATAGAATGCCTACAACAATAATTTAATATTTTAGTCTTCATAGTTACTCAATTATAGTGTGTAGGGAATTTCGTATAATGTGTAAATTAGTAGGTATATTATATATGGATAGCCTATAACGTCTAACTACAATATCTAATTAATCCATTTATTAAATTTAGCGAATTTTAAATAGCATGGTAGTTATCTATACCACTATTCTGCACTTAAACCCAGACCACTGAATCTATTCTATTCGACTTTTTATTTCCAGCTCTCGTCATAATGCTAAATTGCGTTGTCCGCGTTGGACAAATACAGTTATAACACATACATTCAAATCCAAATCATTGAACTAATAATACAAATATATTTTTTTTAAAGATAATTAATTTAGGGTAAAAACATAAATTAATGCGAACCGAATGCAATCGTATAAATTAGTATTCGCTATGTTATTATGCATTTTAAATACGTTTAGTCGGTAAAATCACAATAGTTTAATCTATTTTGTGGCGAAAATCGAATCAAACATGTCAACACATAGTCACAGTCCACAGAACACTAATTTGTCGAACAAACATTGGTATACCTAAAACACAACCTGATAACTTCCCATAAATATCACAAGATATTTTTACTATAAATATTTGACTACTCTTTTCTCTAGAATATTATGAAGTATAAAATACTTTCATCAATTAAAATTTGTTCCATGTACAGGTAATTTTTATATTAATATCGAACTATTCTTATTTTGGAATTTTGAGTAATATTCTCACTTTTCATAATTGTATGTACAATATAAGTACTATAACATGTAGGTATAAACGAAAGTATTAAACATACAAGTAATTTACATTTTTACGCTGCATTGCGTATTATTTATGACATCACATGCATTCAAATCAGTTTTAGTAGACTACCTATATTGGGGTTCGGGTGGCAGTATTTTGCTAAACAGTTCCCACCCGTT
>PVMI01047492.1:0-12137 GCA_008528875.1 Aulacorthum solani
AATATGCCTTAAAAACAAAAAAAACTCAAAATATGTATTTATATGCGAAATAAAATTTCAAAATTAGCTTTGTGAATGCATGAAACGTATTTGTTTCATACTATGCTATTTTTGTGACTGTGTAAAATAAATATGCAAATGCTACAAGTCCTCTGTCCTAGTCATGAGGTTGTTAAAAATATATAGTTCAATTAAAAAACATCAGTCTAAGGTATAATATATGACATTTTTACATAAATAACTCAACTATTAAAATGATAAATCAATTAGTCAGTAAGTCAAACAAAATAGGTAAAAACAAACAATTATTTATACCTAACATTGCTTAGGATTTTAATTTTTAGCCAATATTTGTAGGTACTCAAAATTTGATTTTTTTTTCATTCAGCTTTGTTATTTGAGTTTCAATGAAAATTATTTTGTTTCTAATTTGTAATCGATCATGTGGCTTAGGCTTATTAGAATTTTATATTAAAATTCAGTCCCAGTCTGAATTAGTTTGAAAAAAAATCTTATCATTGTCATCTTATGGGTCAAAAATTTCTAATTTTAAAATATAAGTATGTAACGTAATGCCTGGGGCTGTTGAAAAAAACCAAAACCAATATTAAAAATATACTACTATATCGACTATATTCTAGACGAATTATCAGTAATGTATTGTAATTACCAATTTGTTATACTATTATTTAACTTATCTTTAGGTTCTGTGGGTGAACCGATATCTACTATGGATAACACATGAATAATGAATCATTGTTTAAGCATTAGTTAAATAATATCTTTAAGCAACGTTTACTGTATTATTTAGATTAGATAATTAATGTAGTATTTAATACTTCAATTAAAAAATAAATTTTTGGAAGGGTTAAGCCCCTCAAAGCCCCCCAAATTTCGTCTATGGATATAAATAGATATTATTTTAACAAAAAACGAATACAAAAAAACCTATCATTTATTTTAAATTTATTTCGAAGCACTTATTTTATCCTTTACATAGGATGCTGATACCTATATTAGGTTTATGAGGCAGTAGCTGATCGTTTGCACTTAGTTGCCCATTAAAAATGCCAACTATAGGAGACTCGCTTGGGATAATGAGCAGTATATTATCAGGTAAATAGCAATCTCCCTTGAATACTCTATATAAATAATATGTTTTATTTTCATTTTATTTTTTACTAGCTACTATCGGAAACTCACCGTCATGTGACTCGGGGGCTTGGGAAACTCTGTGAGATTGGGTGGTGGAGACTGGAGAGAGACGACAATGCTGTTGAAATAACTTGTAAAAGTAATTCCTGTTAAGATGGGTGGTTAAAAAACAAAAATTATGGAGGTGATAAGGATTTTTAATAAGGCTTAGTGGTTTCGTTTCGAACACGGGAATGTTTTAAATTCCAGTTTCATTGTCTAGAAATCGCACATCGCTCATGGAAATCGGCATATTGAATACTCGGTTTCCCGTCGTATGTCCAGTGCTTTTTCGTATGTATAAAATTGTAACATTGAAATCCCTGTTTGAGTGTCTAGGAAGTCAGTCTTCTCAACCTCAATAGCCACCTTGGTAGGTAATGTGCGAAATTTCAATTAAATGCATGCTTAAACCTGATCCGCCCAAAATGTCAACTAAAAAATAAAAATGAATACTAATTTCTACTAAAAAATTAAGAAAGTTGCTCGAAAAATTAGTTATAAATTAAAATAAACTTGTAAATTGTATATCTATACACATATTGTACAGCACGGCCCTCGGGTTTCCAGCTACCTGCTACCTAACTTTTTTGTCAGTCAAATTATGTGTTTGACTTGCTCTTATATTATATCTTTGACTTGTAGCATTGCGAGTTCTGCAACTTAGTTTGTATTTGTACGTCTATTTGCTGGCATTTTTAAAACAAAAATATTCCATCAAAACTAAACTTTTTAAAATATTAAGTGATTGTTTTGAACTAACCATGATGAACCAACACTTATCGAAAAACTCACTGTACAATTTTTTTATGAATTTTCCGACTGAGTCGACTGTGAAATGTGTACTAATAAAGTAATAAATGATAAATTAACCATTTTATATCATGGACGGATTAAACGATAAGTACTACGCGTGATGCCTTGACCAGGGAAAATAGGGATCCATTTATGTATAGATTATCGGATTTTACTTTTTGGAACAATTCATATCTACATGCCGATCAATTCTTCAGCCTCATACTGCGTACTTGCCTCTACATTTTGCGAAGAAATTGAAATTATCAATGCGAAAGACCTTATTAGTTATACCGATGCAAGCAAAAATTAGAATACAGAATACATGAGAATACATGTTTAACCGGGAGAGTTAATGTTCCCGTTAAGTAATAGTGAAGTAGACCCAGGAGAGTTTACCATCGGGAGAGTTTACAATTGCCCTCAAACACGGAATAGGAAATAAAAACAAACAGAAATAATTAAACGGACAACAATTTCAGGTTGCAGGTAGGTATAGAAACCCGCTAGCTGCCGTGTCGTACAATATTGTATAAAGATATGCAATTTGCATGTAAACAATTTATTTTTGCCAATTTCAACCCCTTAAAATCAAAATTTTGAAAAATCTTTTCTTAGTACACTGTGAAATTATAGTGTTATCTATCCTCAAAATGTCAAGTCGAAAATACTAATTAATTCGGCTCTGCGTTGATTATGAATCAGGACGACACTTTCCTTTATACATATAGATTTGATTTGATGAAGGTTATCTTTTAAAAGTATATTATTACAGATTACTGTTCTTAAATCAATAAAACAAAACAATTTTAGTAATGATTTGTAATTTTTACAAATTACGAGTATCTACTTTCTAAATTAACTAACATTTTAATATTTATTGCAACATACTTCACATTTAATTAAAATTTTAGTTTTACGTGTCTTAGATAAAAATGTATTATGGTTTTTCAGATTATTAATTTGTTTGGATTTATCTTGTGAGTTAAGGTAAATACTATTTTTGAATTGCACCCTTAATAGTCACGATTTGAAGCTAACTTCATGCATTAGAATCACCTATCTAATATTTGCACATTTTCTATTGAAAAAACGCTGTACTTTGTGCTAATAGGTTGGTTCTTATTTATTAACTTAATTATTTTCTTGTTGGTACATATTACAAATCATTTTTATGTTAAAAAAGTATTAAGTACCTAGATTTTTACTGTTTTTAAATTATTAAGCTAGTGTCATATTTAAGAGGATGGTGCAAGATTAACTCTATGTTATGTGGAGTTTATTTAAAACAAGTTATGTAATAATACAACGTTGAAATACTAATTTATTAAAACATTTATTTTAATTCTAAATTTAAATTGTCGTGGTTATCTATCCAATAATATTTTTGTTTTTAAGTACATATTATTTTATGATGTTATATGTATAATAAACTAAGACTAAAGTTTTAGGCATTGAACAACAAATACTTAAAATTGAGTAGTGTTCATGTAGTTATTATATGTTGAGTTAATATTTATTTAGTTCCCGTAAATTGTATACCTATGGTATCAATGATAATAATTTGTTAATTTGATTAACTCTATTAATTATTTCCAACAAATTAAGAAGTTGTTAGATCCTCTTCAGAATAATAGGGGAATTATTTACTATTGAAATAGGTTAATAGAAAACTTAAAAATTATTTTTAGGTATATCAAAGAAAAAAAAAATGCACAGCTACTGAATCATTGTATTGAAAGGTTTAAATATTGTATTACAAATAAAATGTATTAATATTTTTATCAGATATAATAATATATTTTTATTTGTTTACTGTGTACTTGTATTTATTTTGTAATAATTTATTGAACTATTAATTGAATGTTATGTTAAAATATTTTCTATTTTTCTAACATGCAATTTTGTTTATATGTTTACATTTTTTTCTTAGTTTGTCAACAGATCGAGTAGAAAATTGTAAAAATGTTTTTTATGAATTATACAATAAGTACAGTCATCAGTTGAACTATGTAAGTGTTTTATTTAGTCTTTGATTTTTATCGTCGAATATTACGAAAGTATTGGTTTAGTTCAAATATTTTTTGTTGCAAATAAAACAGTATAATTTAGATTCTGAGCGAAGCGATGAATGTATTGATTTTACAATGTTTTTTTTGTGTGTGTCTATGTACACGATAAGTAGTCGAAATAGTGCTTCGATTTTCAACTTCAGTAGCTTTTCTGGTTAGGAAGTGAATCTAGTTGGTGCATTGGGGAGGTCAAATTTTGAAATTCCCAGTAGTTTTCAAAAGCACCGACAAAAACAAAAAAAAAAATTAAGGAAAAACGCTGATTTTTACACAAAATAAATTTTTGAGAAAATCGATTTTAGATATTGTTGTAACTCTAAAATAAATGACCGTAAACACATTAAATTTTTACTGAATGTTAATACTGTCATTGTATATACTTGATAAAATTCTCAAGATATTTCAAATCTTTTTAAGTTATTTATATACATTTGAAATTTTCAATAATAAATTTTTTTTTTTTTATATAAATGATAACATTTTATTCGTTTGGTAAAAAAGCTTCAAAATTTAATGCAAGGATTTTAATATATTATTATAACGACTCTTAAAAATATTAAAAATACATAGACATAATTTTTTTTAATAAGCATTTACAGTTCGAATTTTGACAAAATACGTAAAAATCTATAAAACTACTTTTATCAAATAAAAAATATCTACCGGAAAGTCAAATTAAATTTCTATGAGCATTTGAATTACAACATTTTATATTCACTCAATTTCTCTTGTACGGATATTCTTATGTTATTGCTATTCAAAAACGAATAACTGTTGAAGCTTGAAATTTACTGCATATGTTTATTTTAATATTATGGCTCAATTTTTTTTGTAAGCATTGACGTTTAAACTTTTTAGAATCAATTTTCGACAACATTTATCAAAATGTTCGAATACGTTTGAACTTTCAACAAGCCCACAATTACTATAATAATATAATAGTGTGTATCTATTATAATATTATAAGTTATTACTATTAATTACCATCACTTAAATTAATAGATTTGATTTTTGTCGACATTATGGTTTATCATCTACGATAATGGTAATATCGCGATAACAGTAATAACTGTAATTACAATATAAATATAATATAAAATATCCTAGACTGACTTCTGCCTTCGCTCAGTATCGCTTTTCGTATATAATGATATAATATCATTGAATTAAAATTTAATACCATCCATTAAACAGTGGCCCAATTGTGATCTACCTTCTATAGCAGAGCGACATCCACCTACCCGCCCTTTTTATTATTACATTTTATATGTTTATTTGAAATGAAATGTCTTGAATGAATATACTTTTAAAAATGATTATGACATATTTAACAAATTTTACAAATTTTTATTTTTTGTTTTTTAACTTATACATATGTACTTTTGCAGTGTTTATCTCCAGATTTTAAGACTAGTTGGTCACAAGAAACTAAGTTAAATGACGGAGAAAAGGATGTGTAAGTAGTGTATTTTTTATATGTTATTTATCTATCTCTAAATATATTACCAAATTTGTTCATAAAACTAAGAATTTATTTGCTATGTATATTCAATAAAATATTTTCTTTGCAGATCCTCAGATGTAAGCTGTACATCTTACAAAAGTAATCAAAACCAAAGTAGTGAATCTGAACTTCCCAATAAAATACCAATATCAGGTAATAGCTATTTTAATTGATTATTTTATGATATATCTTTTATTTTCTATTAACATAGTAAAAAATATAATTAATTGTCTAGAAGATTTGAATATTATCAATGAAGAAGTTGAAAATGTCAAAATTGAAAAGTCATATTGTAGCAAAAATGCAATCAATGGTTCTATACCTGCAACGAATGATCTACCAGAGTTCTTGGATAGTGGTCTGAGGCTTAATAAGATAATTGGTCATGCAACTAATGCTTCTATTGAAAAACGTTTGGTGTCTGATGCATCTATCTTACATACTGAACTTCCTACACTAATTTTTGATGAAGAGGTCAAACCAAAAAATGGTCCAGTTATACCTAAAGATATGTTAAAAGGTGTCAACATGATTAATACTGACATTAATCATATTAAAGATGTATTAGACGGTATAAAACAAACTAGTTGTGTGGAGCCTGTTCAGCCTTCTCCATTACCCCATCTCATGAATTTGGGAGCATCAAGAATAAATTCAATATCAACTACTGAACCAAATTCTAGTAAAGTAACTCATGATAGTATTTTATTAAGTAAATCTTCTACTATTATTTCTGCACAATTAAACACCCACAGAAATAAATTGCATGATACTGGTTCACCAAATAAAAGTAGACAACAATTTATATCTGCGTTAAAACCAGGTACATTAATTGATCTTGAAAATTCTAAAGTAATTTGTGGTTCATTGCACCTAAAACCTCTTAGATCCGTTATTAAATCAGACGATAAAAACACTGATCATAAACCATCTTTTGCTGATATAGGTATACCTTGTGATCCAAAAGCAAGGCATAAATCTTTATCAAGTTCTGAAAACAATGTTAGTTCATTTAATACACTTTCATCATTAATATCAAATGGGCAAAATACTATTCCAACTCCCTTTCCTCCAAATACAGACAATTCAAATCCCAAATTATTGGAGACTAGAGCACAGAAAATGTCTGTGTATAGTGGTCAAAGTTCATCAAGTCATACAAATATTCAACTGGTAAATCCACAAGTTTCTTCAGAATATTATGGTAGTTCTATTAAATGTAATAACAGACAATTGTCTCAAAACCAAAACAAACATGATCTTAATATTGATAAAAAAAATGATAATGGTCAATTTAGAAATCGTACCCAAATGCATGTAAATCCATTCCATACCGAGCCAGGGACAAAATATTGTAATCCAATGCCACACAAATCTCACAGTAATGATGCATCCAAGAAAGATTCAAGAACATTGAATAGTGTTAAAACAATTCAGTATTCTAATTATAAAGAATATAGAGAAGCCAAATACAGAGAACAAAATAAAGGTTTTGAAATAAATAAAAATCAAATGAACCAGGATCAAGATAAATATCATAGCTTAGTCAACAAGAAAATTGAAAAAAATAACATTATTAGTTCTCCTTATAATAGTTTTGGACCTGTAAATGAAACAGCTAATATTAGATTATTTAAGATACCTAAGATTAAAAATTATGAAAAACTCAATGATAATAGTTCAGTAAAGGACTCTAAACTTAAAACATTTGAGGATCATATAAATGGCACGGCTGTCGTAAAAACTGATCAAAAAAGCAAATTACTTTTGAAATCTGATATAATTAAAGAACAACGTTCAGTAGATGGTCAGAAGAAACCTGTATTAAAAAAAAGTAATAAATTCATAAAAGACCTCAAAATGACTGAAAAAGTTAATAATAGTCATACTAATAAAGATTTAAAAATTGCAAAACCTAAAAAAAGTAAAACAGATAGAGATCTAAAAATTAAAAATATTATGAATCAAGAAAATCAAAGAAAATCAAGAAAAAATTGTAGCTGTCCTGAAATAACTTTTGAAGAAACTACTATTAATATTCCAAATAAGGTAATTAAGGATGAACAAGCTTCTAAATCTAAACAAATTAGCATGTTAATAGACCACATAGACCAGAAAAAGTCAAAGGAACAAAAAGAGTATTCCAAAAAAAACAAATTTGAAAAAATTATAAAAGATGCTGAGTGTTTAAATAATGATATATCAGGTCCAAGTAGAAAAACAAGAAGTTCTGTGAGGCAAAAAGAAATCTTAGACAATTTAAAGCCAAAATTTGAGATCGATATTACAACAAAAAACGATAAAAAATTGGGATCTAGTGAATATATTCAGAACAAAGATAGTGTATCAATTCCCGTCTTGTCAGATGTTAGTGGACGGAATGTAATCAGACATAATATTATATCATCTCCACCAAAAGAAAAATTAAGAGTAGTAAATTCTACAGCAACCGAATTCTCATGTAAAAGTCAAGAAAAAAATATTGTTTCTTCTAGTGAAATTAATTCTACAGCCAATTGTCATCGTAAAGTTGATAACAAAGTCTTAATTGACTTGTTGAAAAATTCAACATTTATGAATATGATAAGTATATTTCAAGATGAAGAGAAAATGAAAAAACTTAATAAATTGTTAGAAGGTACAGATGTCAATACCAATGATGATAAATTAAAACAAAAATATACATTAAATAAAGAACAACTAAAAATTGAAGAAAGAAAAATGGAAAATAAAAAAAGGAAATGGAAAAATACAAAGGAAAAAGTTAATGTAGAATCTTTGAAGAAATTTAACGAAGATGGTAAAAATGAATATTTAAATTGCATTTCAGATGATACTAATGTTAATCTAGCAGAAAACATAGTAAAAACTAAAAAGAAAAAAAAACATTTAAATGAATTAAATAAAGGATATACTAGTTTTGGAAACATTTATGGCCATTCATCAAATGATCAACATAAATTAAAATCTAATGAAAGTTATGGAAATTTTGAAATTCTTAAAGATAAAAGCATATTTGAGGAAAAAGAACTAAAAATTGTTATTTCTAAACTTGATAGAAATATTGAGGGAAGGGAAAACTGTAATGCAGATACTTCAACCAATGATAATACTCAAACCAATAAGAAACCAATAAATGTTAAAATAGCTCAAGAAATAAAATCTAAGAAACCATTTGTAGGTCCGTTAAGTGTTAAATTAGCAAGACAAAAAATGGAAATGGAACTCAGTGAATCCCGAAATGAACGAAACATTAAAAATCAACTTGAATTTGAAACTAAAAAAGTTATAAAGAGATCGAAATCTGTTGATAGGTTTGATAAAAAAGAAAAGTTGAATTCTGAAACTTTAACTAGCTTAATGAAAAATCAACCATTTGTTTTAATACACCCTTTTCAAATTCCTAAATCACATGAAAATGAAACTAACTCCAGTAAATCAGTTGAGCAAAGTTGTAATTCTCCAACTTATATTGTCAACAAACCAGCATTCAAAAAGGCTAGACTATCAGAATTAGATAAACTTCATGCTGATATTAATGGAATGTTTGATTTTAAAGCTTTATTAAGTGCTTCAAGTATGCGAAAATGTAGAATCAATAAAAGAATTGACTATGTAAATACAAATGTAGTTTTGTTAAAAGAAAAGGATACTTCAATTATTGAAGAATTGAATTCTAATGAAAATCAAAACAAGATTATCTCTAAAGTAGGAAAACCAAAAAACACACAAAAGAAAGTTCAAAAATCAACAATTATAAATAAAAAGGAACAAATTGTTAAAAAATCGACGACAAACAAAACTGGTAAAGTTGTTGGTAAAACAGTTGTTAAACCTATAGTTTTAAACAAAATATCCAATAAGAAATTAAAAAAAAAAGGCAACAACAAAATTAAGAAGTGTAATAAGAAATTTAAGTGTGATGAAATCGAATTAAATAATGTGTTGGAAAATGAAATATTTACTAAAATAATGCCTAAAATTGTCACAAAAGACATATTCAAAGACAAATTGTATTTTCAAACTTCTAAAAATTCTTTGAAATGTAAATTTTGTAATTACACAGATAAGGGATTGAATATTGTTCGTCATTATAAATATCAACATTGTGGAGAAGAAATTTTACCATCCAGATTACCAGAGAATTGTACTAAATCATTAATTCATCAATCTTTAAAAGAAAATTTCCAAGAAAATTCCCAAGTTTCTAAACCAATTCGTCATCGGTCTGTGAACGTTAACTATACTTGTGTTTTTTGTCAATTTGTTTTCCATGATTATTTTAAGTTCTATGATCATATTACTGGTCACACCGGAGAATACAGGTACAAATGTAAAATGTGTAAAAAAATTTATTCAAATGAAGATGATTTGGAAAACCATATTTTAGAACACACAGACTATGATAAGACTGATGGAATTTCATGTTTGGTATTTCCTAATCCAATTTATGGTAAATACGTTTTTGGGTATTTATGTTCCTTTTGTTATTATGTTCAACTTGATTACAATAACATAGTCAAACATATGGAATCTCAACATTTTGATGAAGATAAAAAATTGAATAGCCATTGGACAGTTGTGCGTATTAGTATGTCTATGGCAGGTAAAATACACACAAAATGTTCAATTGATTTTGATAATTTGGTAGGATGTTTACCTCCTATTCAGTCTGATCAAGTTATTTCTAAAAGTAAAGATAATGATGTTGATCTACAACTAACTGTAACGGATTTAAATGTACTATCAAATGAACAAAAACAACCAGATTCCTTTTTCTTTAATGAAAAAAAATGTAGCCAACAAACTATTGAAAAAATGTCACAGAAGTCAATTATTGATGATAGTACATCAGGATCATCATTTAGTCATATGAATCCTCCAGTATCAATTTACGACAAAATTCTGCCGGAGGTTAATACTCTTAAATTTTTACCAGAACAAGCTAATCAATGTAAGTATAAATTCAAAAACTATTGGTATCTATTAAATTTGATATTTTTATTATTAGATCCTACAAAAGAAACAAGAATCAGTACAGAACGGCCTGAAAATCAATATTCTGAATACACATTAAAAGAAAAATCAAAAAAATGTGTTTTGGCTGGTTTAAGTTGTGAATTGATAAATTCCATGTTATTATTTAAATGCTCAGTATCAAATTGCCTGGAAAAATTTTCAACTGTAGTTTT
Organism: Aulacorthum solani; assembly: GCA_008528875.1. NCBI lineage: Eukaryota > Metazoa > Arthropoda > Insecta > Hemiptera > Aphididae > Aulacorthum > Aulacorthum solani. The sequence continues at coordinate 10,758 of PVMI01047492.1, forward strand.
GGTTGATTTTTCCAAACATATAATCAAAAACCATCAATTTGTAATATGGGATGGAAATTGTGAATTATGTCATCACAAACTCCCAATAATTTCTGAACAATATTATGTAAGAAATGCGTTAGCACATTTAATTTCTGATCATTTGGTTCTAAAGATTGCTGAAAACCATCCCAATACTAAAGGTAAATCTTAATTGTGTTATTAATATTTCAAAAGTTCTATAATCAAATAAAAATTAATTTTTTAGCAAATCTTGAAGGTTCAAAGATTGAAGGTTTATCTTCTTTTTGTCAAGACACAGTAAAATTGATACCATTCGTAAAAAACTTGAGAGTTCGTTATTTGCCTGGTGATACATTATCCGTTTGTAAGTTAACATTATGTTATTCTTTATAGCAGTGGTTTTTAACTTTTTCAGAATCACCAAACACATAATTGTGTACAATTTTTGTGGATCACAAAATAAAATAAAATAGTATTTATGTATTTAAAATTACATAATTTTAAACAGTTTATTCATCAGTGTATCACTAAAAAAAGTATAGCATAAGTATGTTTTATTAGTTCTTAGGTCTCTAAACATAGGTTTAGAACGCCTTATATTCTCGCTGTGTCCGTCTGTTAGTTACCAGTACAAATTTACGATTGTTGATCTAAAAATATTAATTTATTATCTGTAGTTACTGTACATAAAATGTTTATGAAATTATAATTGTTTGTGTTGCCTTAAAACACATTTAGAAACCAGGAATTTAGCACGCTTGCAGAGTGAGCTTTCCCAACTTATTACTTAATTATTGTCAATAAAAATCTTTTCACTCTGCCAAAAAAATTAAAAACCTAGTACATATGGTTAGTCATATATTGTTATCAGTATAATTTTTTTTTAAAGTTGACAAAATTTGTTCAAATCACAAATTTTTGACAATTATTTAGAGTTAGAAATTCATAAAAAATATTTTTTTTTATACCTAAGATTTGAAAAATTAATACATGACTCCCTATAAAAAAAAACATTAACAAAAAAAAAAAAGTTAACTGGAAACAGAAAAGTCAATTAATATTATTTAGATTATATTATATTTATAATAAATTTATTTATTTTTTAGAGTATATTATTAACAGGGTTGGGATTTTATAGCACTTAAAATTGCATAAATATGCGCTATAATATGACCTTAACTATCCCAAAATATGCAATAAAAACAACAAAATATGAAGAAAAAAAAGTAAATTTATTAATTAATCACTTACAAATTTGAAATTAATATAGATAGTAAGTTAAATATCGCTAAATATGCGCTAAAAATATGCAAACAACAAAATATGAACCTGGATTAGATAATTTATTTAAAAGAATGTTTGCCACTATAAATGCTT
>PVMI01047495.1:0-13592 GCA_008528875.1 Aulacorthum solani
ACACTGTCAAGCGAAATTGCATTGAACTTCTTGACATTTCAACAATTCAAAAATAAAATTATGTTAGTGAAAATAAGTACTTTTTGATATAATCTTGAATTTAAGATTTATAAGTTATCATCATTTTTTGAGTCAACATTTCTACTAAAATAAATACCAGACAAAACTAACTTAAAATAAACAAAAAATGTTAAGTCAATAATTAATTAGTTCAGAATTGGAAAACTAAAAAGTTATATAAATTATAATTGTTTATAATATAATATAAAATATATATTTTGTTAGATTATCCACTTATCAGTTATGCATATTCAAAAACAAAATTTGGGAAAAAGGGTAAGTTTTAAAAATATTATTATTATATTATGAACCGATAGTGCAACATTTTAGATTCTGAGCGGATTGATTTTAGTATGACGTGCGTTTTTTTTTTGTCTGTTATCAACTTTTGAGGCAGTATATATTCTTCGATTTTCTTCAACAGCATCTTTTCTGGGTGGAAAGTAAATCTAGTTGGTATTTTTAGAGGTCAAAAGTAAAAAATGTTCAATGTTTTTCAAAAGCAAAAGTATACACAATCAAAAACTAAGAAAAAATGGGAACTTGTTGCAAGAAAACTGATTTTTGCCAAATTCGATTTTGATTTTTAACGCAACTCTGTCGTTTATACGTGAAATCTTCACTAAACCGTTGTATCCACATTTCCTATTTACACCAAACAATTTTCAAAATTGAAAATATGTTGACTAGTGTTGAACTATTTGGAAGAATATGAAATTTTCGATTATTATTAGTTCAACTAAAAGTAATGTCAACAAAAAAATTTCAGAAGTCAAAAAAAATTTGAAAATGTAATACAAGGTGGCCATTAAATTGTGATTAGTTCAAATTTGGACAAAACTACATATAATGAATCAACCAAGAATAATGATTTAAGTTATTTTGTTGTAATTTAAAAATATTATTCGTAGATACCTACTTAAAACTCTTAGAGTATAACTATTTTTATATTTAATAAACACAATGACTTTTCAAATATAATTTTTTTGGAAAAAATGAATTTAACTTTTTGTAATACTAATGCTTGATAGAAAAATAAATAACTTTAATCATAATTACATCATCAAATTCATACAGCAAAAACTTACTAGTTTTTCTGTACAAGAACAAGACAAAAATCCGACCTCCCGTATAGGAAATATAATGTAACTTGAAGCTGTATGGAAATATTTTTCCTTTCAAAAACCAGATGTCCCAGATAGATAACGAGGTTTCTAGGAAAGTTTTGAAAAATTGAGGTGCCCGGTTATGGCACAGACCTTTTAAATTACCTAGTAATATTATTGGCTGACAGATTGTCTACGCTCAGAATCTTTTTTCATATCCAATTATTTTATATCATTGAATTCAAATTTAACACACTCCATACAAGTCACCCACTTGTAACCTACTTTATAACAGAGCTACATCGACTTACCCGCTATTGGTTGTTGTGATTTTTCTTTTTCTTGAAAAATAGATAATTTTTAAATTAAGTTAAACTTTAAATATACAGTAAGTTTATTATTGTTATTTTCTACATTTATTTTAAAACTATAGTTCTTGTTTTTAATCTTATAAATTGTTAAAATCATATACATTTATATTTAACAATAATTTTCAAGCAATAAACAATAAAAAATAACTTCTAATATTAAATGTTAAAACCATTTTAGAATAATTATAATTATATTATATTTAATAATTTATTACCAATCAGACGATCTATTCTATTTCTGTACATTGAGTAATTTTCAGGTGTAATTGGTAATTCTAAAAATGTATGAATTTAATAATATTATGTTATGTAAATATCTAATGGGTTTTACATATTCTATCTTAGGTTTTGGATTTTAACTCATAAGTTACCTAAGATTAATACCTATATATTTGAATGACACATGAATGGCTATCATAGTTGTAAAATCAATCAGTTATAACCTATTCAATTACTTATTTTAAATTGGATATTTGGAACGATATTTTCCAATTTCAGTCACATAGTTAAAGAAAATGTGCCTATTTATATATTTAATTTACCTACTGATATTATGTGTCATGATACACTCAAAACTTGGGAACCGGACGTTAATATTATAGTCAATTATTATAATATTACTTATAACCTATTGTTTCTTATAGCTTATAGAATTATAATAGTAATAAGTACCTCCAACTAACTATTATTTTAACCAAATTCTTCTACTGTCTTTGAGGTTCGATATTTTGCTTTATTACAACTGACACGTCCCACAGTTAAAAAAATCACTAATTTATTTCCCTAATTTTCAAAAATACATGTTGTAGTTTTGCCGAACCATAATAATATTTTCACACAATAAAGGCTTTCATTTTAGGTGCCTTTTCGATCTATACAAAATATATCAAAAACTTACTTTTGACTAACGATTCGAAATTTTCTTCATCCATAGTTATTTCTAAAACAACAATATATAAATGTATTTGAATATGAAAATCGATGTGTCTCTGATAGCAAATATCTAAATATTTCGTTTTAATAAATTAAATGAGAACTGTGTTCATATTTTTTAACACAAAGGAATAATTGAACGAGAAATTAATATGTAAGGCATAGTTATTAACTAAATTCCGAGCCCCGATTAATCACACCGATATCGCGATATTTTTAATAATTATTTTTAGATATCGATATCAAAATTATTAAGAAAATACCCACGATATCGATATCGTTGGCTAATGATATGCACTCATATGTAGTTTGTTCAGTTCAAACAGATTTTAATTCGTTAATAATTAATACATACATTAGTACCTACCGATCAGGGACGCCCTCAGAAAAGTAACCCACTAGGTGCAAAATACTTTTAGTGTCAATATAAGCCGTAGGGGGGGGGCTTTGCCCCCATACAACTAACCATAGATTTATGACATCTCTATACATCAATAATGAGTATGACAAAATGTGTTTAAAAGTTAAAACATAATTTATTTTTATTTTTTATTTATTAGTTTTACTAAAAACGTATTTACATTAATACCGAGTTATGTTTAGTTAACTATAATATTTACAGGTGTGATAGAACTATAGAAGAACTTAACAAATACTTGCACTAAAGGTAGTGGTGTCCTTATTTCTGCATATAAAAATTATCCCTTACAAATAATTCCTAAAACTAATTTAAGCATTGAAGAACTATATATAAGTTTATTTATAAAAGTTAGAAATTCATTGTTGGTGGTATCAACTTACCTCCTACCTCTATAATTCAATCATATAATATGTATATACACACAATTGAGACCTTAGTAAGTGAATATTAAACACCCATAGCCATATTCTATCTGGTGACTATACCTAACATTAATTGTTCTAATGATGCCCATGTTATTGTATACACAATAACTGCTGGCAACAGAACACATCCTGTTCCAGGGACTTTTGCATACCTCAATTTCTATCAGGTTAATAATGTGTTTACTGTTCAATAACTCTGAATAAATATTAGATCTTATATTTACAAATAAAAATATGATTTAAGTTAGTGCGGTATATGAATCGGTTGTACCTGAAGATAGTTATCATTCAGCATAAGCTATTGATATGAATTTCATTAGCAACCATATATCAATTAAGGATCCAATATTCCATACCAAACAATCTATTATTTTAATTTTCATTAGGCCGATTATTTAAGTATATCCGACTTCTTCCTTTTTTTTAATTGGTTGGGAACACTTTCTCAACTTGAAGTTATATTTTCTGCTGCGTATTCACTTTATGACGCATTCCATTTTTATATTCTTAATTAGGTTCTTTGCGCCAACTATAATAAATCTAATTTTCCTATGTGTTTTTCAAAAGAGCTGATTGATGTTGTGTTTGAAAAAAGAAAAACACATATCATTTATAAGTAAACACATAACCAGCTTGACTATTGAACATTTTCTCTACTGATTGCACGATATAAGTTTATGTCTAAGCAATTTTATAGGAAATTCATTGAACGAACTGACTTAAACTTTTGTTCAAATCCAAACAATTTTTAGAATATTGTTAAAAAGAATAAGTCTCGCCGGGCATTAGTTAAAGTAATTAATCTTAATGAGAATACCAGGTCTAATGACATAGAGGCTGCTAATTTGTTTTTAAAATATGTTAGTTCTGTTTATACTCAGTAAAGAACGGTAGAGGATCCATTGGTTTTTCCTCACCTGTATTATGATTGCAAAACTAATTGTTACTTTGATGTCAGTCATGTTGAAGTATGGCTAACTAACTTACGTAGTAAGAAATCAGTAGGACCTGATGGTTTTTCAGGTTTATTTTTGTATATGATATGTGCATCTATATCTTATCCATCATGGATTATTCTTCAAAAATCACTGGATGAAGGTATCTACTCAGATCTATTCAAACTTAGTGATAACACCAATATTTGAATCTGGTGATACCCAGTTCCAATATTACAAACTACAGACTTATATCGATATTAAGTCATATTGTACTGACTCGGTATCCAACTAGTACGAAGTACAGGCACCGCAGCGACCAGCCTACGCTTTTGCCAGCCACCACCAAGGGTTATGACAACTCGATACTGTCAACCCACCCGCTACGTCGCAAAGGCACAAGGTGGGGACGGGAAAACAACTTGCGCTGAACGAGTACTGGCCGCCGGCAGCTCTCTCACCCTCTTGCGCATACCGTCCAACAGACCACATCTCCGGACCGCATCAACACATCACTCGCCACATAATTGTGTGTTTCCTGCTCTTTCTTTGTAAACCGATATCGTCGAACAGTTTTCAGAAAATAAAGTGCATTCACATATACATATTCATTTTTGATCATCTACCACTACTTTCCTACCGTTAAAGTACACCGCGGCCGGTAACACATACCGCTGTAGCCGCGTCAGTACAGCTATCTGAATCATTAGTATTACGTTCTATTACACCAACAATTAATTCTATTTCAACTGATAAACAACATAGTTTTCGCCCTCGTCGATCAAAAACCACTTGAAGCCTAGTTTTTTTTCAATACATATTCGATGCTTTTTTCAACAGACATCACCAAAGCTGTTGATCATAAATTATTAATGAAAGTGTGGTTGGATTTATCTTTCTCTCTTTTTCTCCTACCTATGTTTATTGGCTTATTGCTCTATGGTGGTTGTCAATAATTAATTATTAATAGTAGTGTCCTATGATTACTACACCATAAATGTTCATGTCATATGCCATCTACAAACTACAAATACTATTTACTATCGTACACTATTCGTGAGTGGCTTCTTATTTGTATTTGTGTTCAAAATGAGTTTAATTGGTGATTTATACAGACATATTATTTATACTGAAAAAACTTGTGAGAATTTATTAAACAAAAAATGTGTATTACCTAGGCAAGAATCTTGTGAAAAAATTAATAATGTAAACAATGAAGTGTGTGGTGGCATTCTCGAGGAATGTTACAAAAATATCCGCAAACGAAATTCAGATGGGCAACTTTAAATAGGTAAAACCTAACCTAAATATTTACTTACGTTTCCAAACATGAAGTTGTCAAGCTTATCAGTATATTCATAAAAAAATCCGTGTTTCACTTAATATCGATATTAATGGAAAATGTAAGAGTAGAACTCGTCTGGTATTAGGCATATGGTATGTAGGTATCATATGGTTTACGACTATGAAATGGACAGGAACAAGTTATCATACGTTAGTAAATGGATGATGTAGGAGTCCAAGTGTAAATAGACGAAACTTTAATGAAGCAAGCAGAAGTACAACTATTGTTCGGTGGTACAATCCTGGTTGTCTAGGCCTATGAGTTCGTATGCCAAGAGAAAAACTTGTAGAATCAGAATCTAACATTCTAACAGTTCTGATACTGAAACAACAAATCAAAATTAGGGTTTATGCGTATAAGTACAGTGGGTATTTTTTATAATGGATTCTGTATTAGATGTGAAAATTCAATTGTTTATCCTTAAAAAAAGAGACAGAGTCACTTTGTCTTCAATTATTCAGAGAAGTTGAGACTGAAACTCCATTAAATCTCGCTTGACATGACTAGGTAGCATACGACACCATGTATTAAAATTCGTAAATAACATTAATTGTGTAGACAGCACACGACACTGCTAACTAATTATGTTATTCATATAATATTATATTTTTATATTTTTATTTTTTAAGTTTACATAGGTAGTCATTTAAAATGTATATATTATTTTTCGTGGTCTCTTCTTTCTACTTATTATTAATATAACAATATGACTTCTTACATTTATGTATACACATTACATATACTGACATTATACTTCATTTATTTTATTGGAAATTGGAATTTATTTTCATGAATAAAGAAATTACAATTATTATATAAATAGCTTTAAATCCAATTTAATTTAATTTGTTGATAACTATCAGGGGGACATTGGCAAATTTACTGATATTTAATAAGAATTATAGTTCAACATAATAATTGTTTTACTTAAAAAAATCTTAGCTTAGGTATTATTAGTGAGGGTGTCTGGCGACTGCCATCTCATCACACCCATCATCTCCAATCAAACCTACTCCTGCATGACGTCATTGGCCTAATACTATCAAGAAAATATATTCACTACTTAAATAAAAATAAAAATCATAGAGTATACTTGCCAAACAAATTTCTTTGATGTATATAACTTTCATTTTCTGCAAAAAAAAAAATTACATAATATTTACTTAAATTATTTAGTTTACCTACCTATGTTCAATTAGTTTGAATCATTAATTTTCTTTTAATAATTTTGAAAGAAATACCATGTTCTTTTTTATAAAAATACTATTTCAATAATATATATATATGTGAAGGTAATAATAACTTACTTTTTATCAGAGACTTAAGGTTTGTCAAAAGAGCATCATTATTGTTTGGTCCATTACCAGTATAGTTCCCACCATCTAGTTTCTTGATTTGATTTAACACTGTAGGTATTAAAATAATGTTCTAAGTGCATCAGATATATGTTTGTAGGTACCTACATTATACACCTTAGATACTCCAAGAAAATATGTATATACATTATACAGTTAGGTAAATTAAAGTACAGTTAGGTTAATAAATTTGGGTACAAGTATACACAAGTACGTCTAAAGCCGTATTTGTATGAATACAATACTTCTACCAATCCAGTTTACATTACAACGTTTACATACACAGCTTCAGGGCCGTATTTAGGGGGAGCTACAGGCTGCTGTTGGCTAAATATGAGAGAGTGATTAATTTTTTTATATATTTAATGATCTAATATTTTTGAAGTGAAACTTCTTTACAAAATACAAAGTGTGTCTCAAAAAAAATAAATCGCCAATCACAGCGTCACCACATACACAAACACACACACACACACAAATACTCTGTAACGGTCGAACGCTGTAGATAATCTTGTTATCTGATTTGTCGATTGGGAATTAGGAACTTAATCTTTGTGGAAGAAAACATTTTTTGATTAATACTTACTATGTTATTTTAGATAAATACAAAATACATATATAGTTATTCAAACGAAAAGTGTCATGATAAATAATTAGCATTAAAATATTCCTTTTTTTTTTAATCCAACTACAATATTGAAATCAGAAGTTTTTAAATGTGTGTTAAAAAATTATGTAAAACATACAAAGAATATTTTGATAAAAGCTTTTATAATGAATATGTACACTTCCAAAGTTATATCAAACCTTTTAAAGATAAAGCTCCAAAAAATATCCGGCACCTAAGTACACTGATACGATTCAAAAATTTACAAACAATCTATCCTTATGTTGACATTGCACTTAAAATGTTTTTGTGTGCACCAGCAACGAATTGTTCTTCAGAAAGATCTTTTCAATCCTGAGAAGATTAAAAACATATCTTAGATCGGTCATGAATTATAATCGCCTAAATGTTTCAGCTGTATTAAATATTGAAAGTGAACTAACTTCCAGCATCAATTATGATAACATAATTAAAAATTTGCTGAATCACAATTCAGAAAAAAAATCGTAATGTATACAAATATAATATATTATATACAAAATAAAAAATATATTTATGTACAATATACCTATTGTTTTCAAATTACATTAAATTAATTGTATTTGGTATAATTGGTTTGTAATTTGTATCTGGAGGTGTTTCTTTTTTTTTTGCCGACGTGTCAACATTTTAAATACAGCCCTGCACAGTTTAAAGGTTTAAACTTTAAACCGATTTACCTTAATTCGAATTAATAAACTCATTCAGTTGAAGTAGTGCGATCCGCTTACATGCATTGTCTACTCCATAACTCATAAGTTATTTAAAATGTAAACTAACAAAAAAAAAGTTATAGGTAAACCGTATTAAAATAATACTAAGTAAGCAGCCGTTTAAAATGTTACATGTATTTACTCTCAAGAGTTAACTAATTAGAATTGAGTTAAATTGGTTTTAGCTGTGAATGTAACTGTAATAAAAATAAAAATTGCTACTTAACATATTTTTTTGATAAAAATCAAACAATTAATAATGATACATTTTATCTCGAATATTAGCATATAAACGCAGGTATATTATTCACTATTAATTGAAAATATAATATTATTATTTAAGGTTATGGGTGTATTTGTAATATTAATTCAGAACTCCAATATGATTGGAATAGTAGGTATCTGCATTGATTATTATTTACAAGAACCGTCTTTAAATAAATATGAAAACTGTGAATATAGTTTTATCTGAATGACTTAACATGCTTATTGCGAAAACGAGTCAATATAATTTAATAGTTTATTAAAAGTTTATTTAATAAGTTTTAATAGTCAATAGTAAAATAAAACACATTTTGATTATTAAATAAGTATTTTTAAATAATAAAATATTTAAAAATTAATCATGAATTAATTCATTAATTTAAAAAGTAATTAATATAATACCTGGATCGTATGGGATGTTATATCCTAATTAAAAAGTAAAAATAATAATTCAAATCAACAATTACAATTTATTTAACATCATGCTCAAACAATTATAGGTAATTTATATTTTAATAATAATAACTAGATCATTATTTTTGGTTTTACAATAATTATATATTATGTATGATGTGTATTTATTATTTTTTTTTCTTACAATTGTCGTCAATTTTTAAGCCAGTAAAAATATTTTAACTTTCAACTTTGAGGGTAGTTTGGGTAAAAAATTTAACCTAGGTGGTCTCATTATTGAAAGTAAAAAGGATTCAGTAGTTTTAAAAAAAATGTTTAATACTTTTTTAAAACAAATAACATTCAGTGAAAATTTCATGTATCGACGGTATTTTTTTTAAAGTTGCATTAAAAATCTAAATCGATTTGTTTGAAACCCGGATTTCTTTAAAATTTTTCTTTTTTCCTTAGTTTTTCGTTTGTTTTTGAAAAATGTTGGGATATTTTTTACTTTTGAAATCAAAAGTACCAATTTATTCACATTCTTACCAAAAAATATGTTATTGAAGAAAATTAAAGTACTTTTACTGTTTCTGAAGAAGGGGTCTGTTCCATAACCAGACAGCCCCATTCATCAAACTTTCCAAGAAACGCAAAACACCTTATTAGCTATCTTTGGCCATCTGGTTTTTCAACGAAAAAAAAATACAGACAGCTCCCAGTTACATTATATTCCCTATACGGATGGTCAAATTTGTCTCGTTCTTATATAGAAAAGCTCTTAAGTTTTTGCTTTATCAAATTCAATTAAAACCAGATTTTGACGAAAAATGGAGATGTCTGGTTATTATACAGGCCCCTTCAATTTAGTATATTTTATGATGTTTTTGTGATTAAATTAATTTATTTTACGACCAAGCATTAATACTACAGTAGGTTCAATTCATTTTTTCCAAAAAATTTCATTTGAAAAGTAATTGTGTTTATTAAATATAAAAATAAGTATACTTTAAGTGTTTCAATAGTAGATATACCCACAAATAATATTTTTAAATTACAACAAAATAACTTAAACCATTATTCTTGGTTGTTTGATAATGTGTGATTTTGTCCAAATTTGAACTAATCACAATTTATTAGCCACCTTGTATTACATTTTCAAGTTTTTTGATGGAGTGAAATTTTTTTATTGACATTACTTTTAGTTGAACTAATAATAATGAAATTTCATATTCCTCCAAATAGTTCAACACGAGTTAACATATTTTCAATTTTGAAAATTGTTTGGTGTAAATAGGAAATGTGGATACAACGGTTTAGTGAAGATTTCACGTATCAACGACATAGTTGCGTTAAAAATCAAAATCGAATTTGACAAAAATCAGTTTTCTTGCAACAAGTTCCCATTTTTCCTTAGTTTTTGTTTCTTTATCATTTTGCTTTTGAAAAATATTGAGAATTTTTTACTACTGTCCTCTAAAAATACAGACTAGATTCACTTTCCTTCCAAAAGAAATACTGTTGAAGAAAATCGAAGTACTTTTACTGCTTCAAAAGTTGATGACAGACAAAAAAACATACATCATTGTAAAATCAATCAAATCGCTCTGCTCAGAATCTAAAATGTTGCACGATCGGTTCATAATATTATAATAATAATATTTTTACGTTTTATTCAGTTTTAAAAAACTTACCCTTCTCCTCAAATTGTATTTTTTTATATGATCTGCAGATCTGTGGATAGTCTAAAAAAATATGTATTTTATATTATAAACAATTATAATTTATATAACTTTTTAGCTTTACGATTCTGAACTAATTAATTATTGACTTGACATTTTTTTTTATTACAAGTTAGGTTTGTCTGGTATTTATTGAAGTAAAAATGTTGACTCATGCATTGTCGGACAGACACATTTTGAGAGCACGTATAGTTAAAAAAAGTTACTCTCCCGGCTCAGGCCTAGCCTATTTGTTTATATGAAAAAAAAATTTCTCGATGCGATCAACAATATTTGTTCACAAAACATTTATTTTAAATTAAATATTTCAAAATGGATTGTTGATATTTAAATAAATATATTTCTAAAATATATTCTATAGCCCACAGAAATGAATTACTTTAGTTTCTTTTAGATTCTTTGTGACACCGGTAATTCATACCCACTCCCTTTGAGTGCATATCGTGCAGTTGAAGTACTTGGTAATCTCCTTGGGTCCCTACTGATGTAGAATTATAACAAAATAGGAAATTTACTCAATTTTTAACTCACGATTAACTCATATTATTACGTACTAGAAGATCATCGAATACCAAAACCTCAAGTGGATCAAGTCATTACATATAATAAACATAATTTTCTAAAAGATACAAATTATAGTTTTTTACACTTACTTTTTTTATATTCCACAAACATGTGCTCTGATATTGGTTTTACGTCTAAAAGGACGTATTGATAAATTATTAGTTAACAACAAAATACAAATAAACAACTATAGATTTGTATATATATTTTTTATCAGATAAACCTAAAATAACACAATATTCTGTTGAAGGTTTTATATTGTATGTTTATAAATAAAATATCGTTATCCCAGTAAACAGTTATATTGTATACCGTAAATTGTATATTAATTATAGAAATCATTTTGATTTCAAGAATAATTTAAAATTATTGAATAACATTTAAAAATGGATACATGATATTTACAATTTTGTAAAATGGTTAAAGTGCTTTTTAGAAAAATCATTTCCATACATTATAAATTAGATTAGTAGGTATTTCAAGTGATTAAGTAACTAGTGTAGATGTATATTATGATATTTTTTTCAGTAATAATTTGCAACAGACAGATTAAAAACAATAATCATTTTAAAAAAAATAATGAATGGAAACAAACAAATTTAATTAATTAATTTAAATGACTTACAACCAGACCTCTTATACTCAGACGTTATTGTTATTAATATTAAGTAAACTCCAGTATTCTCAAGTACAGTACTAAATATTAAATTACAATTAAGAGAATAAACAACAAGACCATACAATATTAAAAAATGAATAATTAGATGGAAAATAAAATATGAAAACATCTAGATTATCTCGGTTTAATATAGGAAAACTGGAAAATTTAAATTCCTTTCAGTTTATTACGGTTTTTGTTCATTTTTTTCCATACTTATGCATATTTTTACATATTTATTTAGTATTTATTTAGGACTGAGGTACTATAATACTATAATATTTAACTACCTATTTACAATTATTAGAATCACCATTTGAGTAGGTGCATAAAAACATTTTTAATAAATTGAATAACTTACATAATACACTTTGAATTCTATTACAGTACTCATTATACGTCTCCGACATTTTTGGATACACTAAAAAATTATATTTTACCAATTTTAAATTATTTATACATTTAGTAGTCGGGATGTTTCATATACCTATAAATAAAACGTAATGCTGGAGGAGGGAGTAAATAGAAATTATAATTAACTAGAAAAAATAAGTGACACAAAGTAAAAGATTAATAATATAATTAAAAGTAATATAAATTAGATCGAAACAAAAACAATTTTTTAAAAAATTTGTTCCAAGATTTAGGAGGAAATCATAATACTGGCAGATATAAAATTGAACAATTGGCAATTCACATAATTGTATTGGCATAACATCATAGTAAGAAATTATGACCCTCTTATTCCACACAAGTCATAAGCATAACTGATAACCAAGTTTTAAATGGAAATTAATGATTGGGTAATAATTATTCTAATTATTATATTTAAAGGTGTTATTTAATTATAATATAAGCACTGACGGAAAGCATGATTAATAATATATAATATTATATGATAAATTAGAAACTTACTTCTGCTTGCAAAGGAACGATTAAATATTAATTGCGGAAAATCATCTAAAAATAATGTATCGATGTAAAAAGTTATTATTATTCAAAAACAATAATAAAAAGCTTTAATTAGTGATGATTAAAATTAGTGATGGTCTTGCGGTCTAGCAAAACTCTTGCTAAAGACCAAGACAATGACCAAGACCAAGATTAGGTATGCAAAACCAAGACCAACGCTGCAAGATTCTTGCAATTTTTCTTTTTTTCCCAAAAACACATTTATCTAGTACTAGATTTAATTAACTAAAAAAACATTTTTCTAGTTTTTAAATCTAATTAGTGTCAGAAGAAATGGCGAATTATTGAAAAAAAGATTTTAAATAATTAGAATTATTATTCAAAATAATATAGTTGTTTCATACTATATTTTATTTTCCCAAAATTGATATCAACATTGAAATAGTTTCCGTCTTGCTAATATTATAATGTATGTCGACAATACACTTTTACATTGAATCATTTAACAAGACTAATACGATTAATGATTGCTGGAAGTCATTACGGACTATGTTAGGTATCATTTTAATTGTAAGTACGTTTTTAATTTCGTTCGTCGCTTATGTGATATTGTTGTATTGCCGTACTTAATATCACGTATCTAAACGTCCTAAACTATATTGTCTCCATATCATGTCATTACTGTCTTAAACGTGTAGTATTTTGGTAGTACGACTTGTTTATACGTACAATCAGTAAAATACAACCTA
>PVMI01047510.1:0-15922 GCA_008528875.1 Aulacorthum solani
TATATAATATGTTATTTTTTCTTAGTCACTGATAATTTTTGGATAATATGCAAATAAAGGATTGTCTTATTCAAATAATATTAATTCGACCTAACAACTACTGTGTTACTAATAGCAATATAAGTTGAATGTAAATATCATAAATTAATTAAAAATTCAACATCCCAACCAGACATTTATAGTCCACTACTCACTAGTCCTACATTATATGACACTTGTAGACTTGAAAAATGTTAAACGTAAAAATATATCCTAATCGTTATAATTCTAAATAAAGATAAACGTTAAGTTTTAATACATTTTAATTCTAAAAAACGATAAACACAAATGTTATTATGGATTTTAACTCTAAATAAACTAAAATATTTTTTTTAAATGAATTACCATGTACCAAGATATTAAGTTTTATTGTTATGTCTTATTATTATGTTGTCCGAAGTAAGATATTTATTTCAAAGACCCACAAGTGTAACTTTATAAATTATTTCGTAGATAGTAGGTGTACAAAATCACAGAGTTCTGAAAATATTCGTGAAGGATCAAGGTTCCTTATCGTTTTAACCTATGAACGTGTTTTAAATGCCAAAATATGACCATTACAATGGATAAAAACACTTTGCGCTTTAAGTCTGAAATTTCTATAGAGTCTACTATAAAAGGTCAAATCGTTAATTTTTCAAACAGCGTTTGCATTGATTACTTTACAACCTATTGTCAGAGACTTTTCTATTATACATGTTTTGTATTTTTACCGTGCCCGGCAAAATTGAATGTCATTCACTGACATGATTAATTTCTTGTGTATAGGTAAATATTATATGTATACGTGCTAACAAGCCTTCTACAGTTTTTATTTTGTCTTGGTCTCGTAGCTTTTGTGTGCGTGTACGCACAAGACGTATATACACTGTACCTACATGTATAGGTATATAAGCAGGTACCTATCTACGTACGAAAGAAAAATACAATGGGAAAATGGAATGATTCCTTTTTATTATTATTTGTGTATTCATGTATGACACTTGCCATATTTATTTCAACGATGAACAAACAAACATAAAATATAACATTTATTATATTTTCTAGTGTGAACTATGGAGTCAGCTATGAAAATATTTTCAATTATACAATTATCTGTTTTATCTTTTCGAATGTTACTTATATCTTACTATCTTATAAATATGTATATATTATACAATGTTTAATATATGAAGTATGGTAATTTAACGTTGTTATGTTTTTACATTATAAATTTCAATCGTTGAAATGAAAAATTTGGAATTCAAAAATAATTTGTATGTTTAAATTTATAATAATATGTACAATGTACTTATGATTATTATATAATATAATGTGTACACTGTTCAGAAAATCAAATGTTTAACCTGTTTCATAACCTCAAGAATTAAAACAAAAATATTTATAATACCTATAATAATAAATATTGTATTCTATATTATTTATTATTATATTATTCGATATTATAATATTATTGTAAGAATTTCGCTAAGTTATCAAAACAATAAAAAAAGTTCTTTAGTGGAGTTTTAAAATAAAAATATGAGAGCCTTTTAAAAATAATAATAAAGGGTGTTAAAAAATGTATAAAGTCTTAATTAAAGTTATCAAATAGGTTTGATGTAAGTTAAAATAACTTTGCAAAACTGTTCCAATATAAATTATTTGAATATGAGTTATTTATTATCTATTTAGGTTTTCACCTAACTAAAAAAAACAGTTTACCATAGTGTTACATTTTATTTTAGCTCTAATCTAAGTAAATTTTTCAAACGTAAGTGGAATTTAACTAATTAGGTACTTAATAATAAATAACATGATCAATATAATAAAATATAGTAGAATAATTTGATTAGCCTTTAATAAATAGCATTAAGTAAATAAAAACAAAAATATATTTAAAAGCAACATACTTACATGTATAGTTTTATATACAGTAAAATGAATATATTGGTACTAGCATCACATTTTTAAATATTTTAATGATAAATAAATTACCATTGTATCCAAATATTTTGCTTCTATCAGATACTAATATAATCAGCTGCTGTCCCATTTTATAACTTTTTTTCTTAAATAACTATTATATTATTAGAGCTGATATGAATAAGTGTTGACAATAATAAAAATTATTTTTAAAATTAAAATGTAATCATTTTTTGGTAATAATGTAATCATCATAAATGTATTTGATTCAAATCTATTCTGTATTTGTTTATTAGAGGAGTGCGGGCTGTACATTCTAAGTTCAGATTTTGTGGTGAAACTTTTTAATCTGAACTGGAGCTATTGAAATATAGCTATTTTATTCAAATATATTGTTTGTTTTAACTAGAATAAACAATGGACAGTTGTTTAATCAGATTGGTTGCAACTACTTCATGTTGCTTGATCAATTTGTAATATTGCCTTTAAGTATTTTGTTTGTTTGTTTGTTTTAAATTAGAGAATTTATTGGTTCATGGCTGTAGCATCATCGGTATCGATTATTTATTTTTTCGTTGTTTTAGATAAGATATGCAAAGTTTGGATTTATATCTATTTTGCATAATATGAGCTCGTGAGTTGTTGCTTTCAGTTGTCATCGTTGTCTGAACATTTCTTCTTCAATTCGCGAAACATTACAGGAGTCTATTTGATATAGGTACGATTGTTTAGTTTATAATAATTAACAGCGAGACCGTTATCTAAGGATCACTCGTATTTTTAACAATGTTGTTGAGAGTGAACAGTGATCCAATGATTTAGAGCTGTATGTAAGTTAAGTGGGTGTCCTAGAGTTCGATTGCCTGAGTTGCGATGTCATCGAGTACAATATATGCAAATACTTCAATGCTCCAACATTTTAACACTTTGTAGTCGATACTAAAAGCAGTTTTGGTAGTACTTTTTTTGTTGATGTGACATATTATATTTACACATCCCTAACTATCTCCCGCTTGCGGCCCCACATATACCCACACTGCACAGAGAATCATGTTTACATAGAGCATTTTAACTATATTGCTTTGTCTAAACGAAGCATAAATAATATGAATTTGATTAGACATTTGTATTTCCTTTCTTCCCTTTTTATTACGTATTTATCGAACTTTGAAATTGCGGTATTCATATAACACTGGATAGTGAATTCATTATAGAAACTGAACTATAGTCTAACTAAAACATACATTTTTCATTGTCAAAATCAACGAGTTGGTTGTCTTTTGCTTTGCAGTTGTGGATGTCCTCTCAGGTAATTCTGCTCGTATTATAAATTATCGTCATGAGTACTTATGAAATATTTTCATGATAAATCAGTTTAATCAAAAATTACGTGGGATTATGTTCAAACAGGTAACCAACCACCAAAGCGGTATTATTTTATTATATTATAGGTACATTACAAACAAACATGTTTCCCTACATAATAAAACACTCTGTTCAGCCGATAAAAATAGTTTAAATTTATAAAATGTACGAAATAATACAATTACAACACGACTAGTTATTCAAACCTAGATTTAATTTTTTGTTCCTCATATAGAACCAGTTTCTTATTTTGTTGTAATTTTTAAACAAATAACCGTTTATACTTGAAATAATCACTAAATATTTATATTAGTATTTTATATAAATGATGATTTTTTTTACAGCTATTCATAGAATTTTTAATTTTCAATTGATTAAATGTTTTCTACAAATATAAATTTAATTTTTTTCACTGAATCAAAAATCTTAAAATTGAATACAAACTTATTTTTTTAATTCTAATACTTAAAAAGAATTCATTTACACACAGGATGATTTTATCTTCGATTTCCTATCACTATTTTCGTAAAAAAATAAAATTCTCTACCTACTTATTAGATTAATTTTAGTTTTTTTTTTGTAAGACATATTTATATATTTCTTCGTTATATTTACGACATGTTCATGCATATATTTTGGTTATTGAACCAACGGTTTATTGTTTGAAAGAATTTATAGTTTGAATTCAAGAACCTGTGCTCCAACGTTTCATGGGATGTTCCATATTATATTATAGCCACTTCGTCTCCCTTACACAAACATTAAATGGTTATAAATAAAAAAATATTGGTTCAATATATTCGATATTTATACATAAATAACACATTCTTAGAAATATAAATTCTGTCACAGATTAATAAATAAAGAAAATTTTATAAGATATAAGATTATCGTTTATAAATAATGAAAATACTTGAAAGGTTAGGCAAAAAAAAAAATTAAAAATATGACAATAAAATATTTTTATTTTAAAAATTAAAATTTAGAATTTAGTATAATGTATACTATTAAACTAAATATATATATATATATATACGTATAACTACATGGGTGGGTATTAGGATACTTATTAGGGGTCTTAAGTCCCCCAGGATATTTTTAACAATGTTATGTCCTTTACAAAATTTATGATTTTAGTAGATGACATATACTAATTATACATTGTATAACATTGAAAATAAACTTATTTTCACCTATTATTTTTATTAACTATACTGTTCTTATATTTATACAGGAGTGTTTTGGCTAAATTTTGGCAGTAATTTAAAATACTGCTTATTTTTTTTTTTTTTTTAGTTAAAAATAATATACATTCCCCTTAAAACAAACATACAAACGCACACGCATTCTATCAAATATTTGTCAACATAGTAAGTAGATTTTTTCCTCACAGTCGTACAAGTATTGATTGAGGCGTACAATGAAAGTAAAACGTTAAAAAATCAAATTGTATGTGAAGAGGTACAAAAATTACACACGAGTTGTTTTTTCCTTTAACTTTTAGCAGCTGTCTATCAGCACAATCCTATAGTGCGAGCAGGCAAGCTCAAAATGCCATTATTGTAATCAAACTTAACACCCTCTATATCTTATTTTTTTTATGCATTATAACTAATTTAATGTTCCTTTAACTTTTCTTTGTAACTTTATTCAAATGTATATGACTCGCGGCTTTTTTATCTGCTTTATAAAATGTAATTATAGTATTTAGATACATTAAACACATTTTAAGATATCCAACTCTACGTATCTTACGACTTCAAGAAAAAAGTAAACACGCACTAATTTTAAACTTAGAGTAATAAATTTGTCATTTGTAAATAATGAATAAAGTATTGATTAAAGTATTGAAAAATTGTAAGTAACAACTTTATCTACAATAATTGAAGAATTTTGTTTTTATTTTTCAACATATAATGCTAAATAAATATGTACCTTAACATCTGTAGTAGAGGCACAATAAAACAAAATGTGAATAGATTCTAGATACTGTTAATTTTAGTATAAAGTAAAGTTATGCAGGTACTAAATTTAAATGTACCAATGTAATTAATTAACTGAAAAATCAATATATAGCAGGTATGACATTATATTAAGATGTGTACATAATTATTATTTTAAGTCATAATTAGTATCAGTATTTTAATTCCTAGCTTAGTTAAGCTTGTATGCAAAACAATATCAATTCTAAAAAAAAGTCTAATAAACCATTTTGTAAGCTTAAAATTATATGCAATTTATTAAATTTAAAATAATTATAAATTGTGTTCATAATTTTATAAATGTATTAATTTGTTTAATATATAACTGTATACTCGCTTGTTGAATACCCAATTATCAGGCAAAACATTATTAACTGTATGTTTTCTTGCTTTTTATTAAGTAAAATAAATTTAGAGGCACTTATTTATTATGAAGTATATAATATAGGTTCTAAACATATCAAAATAATGGGGCTTCCTTAGTTAGTGATAGATTAATAGTATTATAACTTAATATATAATTGATTCAAATAGAAAATTAAGAGTTAATTTTTGTGAAAACATATACAACTAGACTAATAGACATTTTAATATTATTAAAATCTGTTGGTTTTCCTATAATATACATTTGGAATATCAAAATATTTCAGAAATGAACCTTCTTCGATATAAAAAAAAATTTACTAGAAGACTTTTTTTGTTATTGAAACTACATGTAAAATGCATGACACTTCAAAATTCATGATCCTACCAATATAATTTAAACATTTAAATTTAATACATTACTTATTTACATCACACAAAAAACGACATGAGTTAAAAAAACTAAGCTGTTTTTATTAATTGTCTATAACTAGTTAATAATATGAATTTCTACTTTTATCGGAACTGTTCCAAAACTAAAGAATTCAAACGAGTAAAAATAATTTATCTAATTTAATTATAAAACATTTACCCTTGTTTGGAAAATTGTAAACTTACAAATACAATATACACATAACTGTTGATAGCTTTTTTCCGGTTTGAAGCTGCTTTTATGACAGAAATTACCCTTTATATAACTATGCAACAAAGGATACAATCTCAAATATTTTTATTTATTCTGGTAACATTGTAGAAATAAAGCTCATCAGCCCAAAAGTAAAAGTAAATCCAAAGTGGTGTAAGCCATTTTTATATATACCGTGTTCTTATAGTGGTCTTAAGTAGCGCTTAAAATTATTAGGAAATTAATTTTCTATATGATAATACAATTAATAATGTGTCAATTAATTTATTATTTTTCTAAATGATAATCAGAATTGTATTTGTTGTTACCCATAGATAAGGTAATGGCAGAAGCTTCATTTACTGGAGGAGAATTTTTGAAATACGCATTCGACGGCAACACCGAAGGAGATTCATTCGTATTGCATTTCAAAACTAAAAAACCAGCTGGACTACTTTATCACATGGGTAAGAATAAATTTGCTGTTATAATAAATACACTAAAAATTTACTCATTTCTCATAAAAAATAATATTACATATTATGTAATTATTTTTAACCTATTAAGTTTGTGAAAAATTGGATTCTCAACATTTTAGACATATTTAGTAGTTAGTTACAATTTACAAATTAGTAGTTTATAAACATATAAAAGTTATTTGTGAAGTAAATATTTCAACTGGTCAATAACTTTGGATACAACCTACAATGAAATAAATTATGGAAAATGTTGGTGACGTGATGTCAAAATTAAATTCAACATATAATGTATAAAATGTTAGTTGATTAGTATATTTGTTGCTAAATATTAAACAGTTTTATTATTTTACATCATATTTCAACATTGTTTGGTTGATTATGTATGAATAGCTAATCATAATGAAAGCCTATTATTACAATTTATAAAACAAGTAATTTTTCTTTGATAATATTGGACTTAAATTACCTACAATTATTGTACTTGTTGATATATTTTTCATAGACAATTAAAACTTAACATAATAATATTGTTCGTGTAATTAAATATAAATCGCTTTTAAGGTTAACCAGTTGTTCTTTCTACTGCATCACGTTTTTCTATCTAATGAAGTTTATTAATTTGAGGGGTCGTGAATAATAATGTTTGAATAAGCTTCAAACACTCGTAATAAATCATAGCTGCTGTAAACAACACTTTCTCTTATAAATAATGGAAGTTAAATCCTACAAAGCTTACGGAACGTAATAATGAGTAAAATATTGTTTTTTGGTTTTCATTATTAATAAACACTTGTTTGCGACACACATACAAATTATTATCGATGTAAATAATAACGCTCGATAAATAATAACAAGAAGTCCATTTTCCAGTACCCATGACTGCATAGATAACTTTTACGTAATTTATGTGAACATACGTTATACTTTATTATGTACACTGACACAAAAAGAACCAACCTTTAGGTATCTTGTCTTACGACTGACTGCCTGAACATGACGTGACTGGCCAGTTTTTTTAGCAAGGCATTTGAATAATTCCACCTTTTTTTTGTTAAGATGTCGAGAGAAAGTGTGCTTGTGACATAATATGTGACCGTTTAAAAATTAAGTATAAACTATAGGTGCCTCAATTAGGTATACTTACATTTCTAAGGTTCTCATTTTAATATAAAATCTATAAACTTCCAGCATATCTAAATTCCAAGCCAAGTCTACAAACAAAAATTTGTCTAGAATCATTTTCAGATAAAATAAAACGTTTACCTACTAATCCAAGTAGTTACCAAAATACAACTTCTACTAATCAAACTGTTACTACACAATGTTAGCATCTTAGGACCAACAATTAGTATCTTATCTAACCGAATTAAATTGTCTTATATTAAATCATCTCCAAAATTACGGATTAACTAAATTATATAACTACAACTTAATTTATTAATTAAAATAATTAAATACAAACATATATTTTTAGAAATATATTATATATAATATTATAAACTAGTATTTTATATTATTTACCAATAGTAGTTAAATAAATTACTAATAATTAAAGGCCAAAATGTAATATCTTGAGTCAAGTTTGTTGTTAATTACTGGGTGTTAATCACTCAATCACGAATAGAATGATTATTTTTTTTAAACTTAAGTGTAATAATAAATATTTAAAAATGATTCTGAGTGCTCCGGTTACAAAAAACCATTGTTGAATTTTTTTTTCAAATATTAAGTGCTTATAACTTTTAAACAATTACAAATTATTAATAAAAAAAATACATTATCATAAAAATATTATTTAATATTATTTTTAATATTTAATACAACCGTAATGCCAAAAAATTTATACTAAACTGTATGAGTACTTAACTATACTGCAATAGTAATTATTTTTACAGCGCACTTTAGAATTCGCCGTTTATGACTACATTATCACAATTATTTGAACAATATCAAAAGTGATTATAACAACTGTATATTTTATGTTTCAGGAGACGGCTCTAGTAACTACTTAAACGTGGGTATCGTAACTGGTGGTATTACAGTGACGATGAGAGTGGGCACAGGCTCATTAGATATGTTCATCAAGCCAAACAGAATACGGTTTGATGATAACCAATGGCATAAGATATCAGTCACACGCAAAGTACAAGGGGTAAAGGATTTTAATTCTCGATAATACTCTTTAGACATTAATTATTACGGATGTCAGACCCATGGCAGTTTGTTCATCCGTCAAAACTATACTTTCTAATTTTGAAAGTGGTTGGCAGCAAACAAGGGCAGTATGCAATGGATCAGTACATGACTTGTGACAATGAAATATTTAAGAGCCTATTTTCTTTTTAAAATATCTAAGAAATTATATTTATATTGGACGAAGAATAATTTAAAAGCAAATTAAAATTTAATGTTGAAAGTTTTATTAACCAATATAGTATTGAATAAAAAAATTCATATATTATAATAGTGACTTCGTTTTAAATTACATTTTTGCTATAAAACATATTTCCTGCATTTTTCTAATGTTTTAAAGTTAAAATTTGTAACATAATGACCTCGGAAAATATAAAATATTAAAAAAAATTGGAATTTATTTACCAAACTAATATGTATTGTTTATTTTATATTATGTAAACGATTATATA
Organism: Aulacorthum solani; assembly: GCA_008528875.1. Taxonomy (NCBI): domain Eukaryota; kingdom Metazoa; phylum Arthropoda; class Insecta; order Hemiptera; family Aphididae; genus Aulacorthum; species Aulacorthum solani. Next base: position 9,404 of record PVMI01047510.1, read on the forward strand.
AATTGTTTATATTATAACAATGAGTAAACACTGTAAGATGTGTTCAAATTGTAAAATTAAGTTAGATGAGATCACTATATAGTTATATCTGAATAATGTGTATATAAGTCTGTAATATTGCCTTTAACTAATCATCAATTTATTTTTTTGTTTTTAGATATCTGCAGTCACCAGTTTTTGCAAGGTTTGTAATTTTTAAACAAATATAAAAAATACAATCTACAAAATCTATAAAATACCATAACGAGTAATCATAATAATTATTATAAAAATTATTTTAAACATTTTACTAGAAGTCATAGTTATAATATCATAAGATCCTTATTATTTTACTTCTTAACAAAAAAAAATGTTTAACAATTTACCGAAACGGTTATAAATAATAGGTTCTATAAATGTGCTTCATTACTCATTAATATTTTTATTCAACAATGTGTAATGTAAGGACAATTTGACTAAAATAAAAACACAAAGTTTTTTGTCAAATATTAAACTTGTTTACTAACGTTTATTCAGCTCTATATGTGCTATATGAAATACATAAACAAAATATCATAACTCATATACTCTAATGACTTCATTGCTGGGATATTGTTCAATAACATTATATAAATGAATACATTTATATTATGATACTTAAAATAAGTAAAAATTACCTACATATATATTTTTTTTAATATATTGTATCGTTGATAAGATATTTAAGTGGAGGAAGGATGTTCTTACTGCAAAAAATACGAAATAGTTAAATTAAATGTTCCCACTACATCGTGCCGTATATTTTCACAATAAAATGAATGCTTGTTTTAACCAATCAATATCTTATAGTCAGTTTATAATAATAATTAGTCATGATATAAATTAAACTAAAGCCTTAGCAAAATATGGTTTTTTATATACTCAAGTGCATAATTTAATTTTAAATATAAATATCAAGAAAATAACTGTTTTTAATACAGTTGTTTTCTTAAAAATAAATTATTACAAATATTGAATTGAGTCTGGTGGAATCTCAAGAAGATCATTATAATATGCAAAATCAACTTATAATGATCTCGATTAAAAAAAAATTAAATTAAATAGTTCATTATGTTCGTTGTTATCACAAAAAACTTGCTCTATCAACATCATTAATTAACATGCTAAACTATGTATGTATTAATCGAATATTATTTAAATTGTTCACAGAAAATGAAAACTTGTACTAATTATTGTGCTATTTATTATTCGTATTAATAATCTACACCACTATCGATACTTACATTTTAATATTTGTGTTCTCTTTAAGTGTACATTTTAAACTAAATGAAATATGATTATGTGAAATGTAAGTCAGTAACTATACATGCTAAATATAGTTTATATTCAACGTTACAATTTCAGATGAAATTGATTTTGTTACAAATACCAAAATAACAATTATGACAACAAAACAATTATACGCTAAAAATAGCCAAATTCAAGGTGGCAAGTACCCTTGGAAATATTTTAACTTTGAATACAGTCTACCCTTGAGAGTTGTAGCTTACAGTAGCCACATCAGAATGTAATTGTTTAAATAAAGTTTAGGTAGTGTACATTTATTTTTAAGATTTACAAATTAAATAGAATAAACAAGTTCATTAAATTTGATTTAAAAATCGAAGTTCAATCATTAATTTTAAAAATTTACTAAGCTTTACACAAATGAAATATTATAGGTAGTGTTAATGCTGTCAAATTCTTAAGCTTTGACACCAATCCAATAAATACCTATATTATAAACAAAATAAATTAACTTATCTCGATAATACCGAAAATAAATATTTGTGAATGTGTGTGAAATGTATGGTGCTTTGTTCGTTTATAACTCACAATAGTTGATACGAGAAAGCATGTGCAAAATATCGTGTTAACAAAACATGACTGGAATTTTTTAGCCAAACAAGTAAAGTAAAGCGTTGTGTTCTATCTAAAGGAGAAATATATTTCAGTACAAAAAATTTAAATATTTAAACTCTATTATAGTTCACTAAAAATGATCCTTAAGTATCGTTAGATATGCATTTGAGTACAATGAAATAATTATATGCATAAAATAGCATCATTATATACTATTTCCTTGATCTCTTTTTACCAGTTATATAAATTAATTTTACCTTCAATATCTAATGGAATTATAATTTGAAACAAACTACTGATCATTAAAATGTTTTGTCGACGCATCGAAATTTAATTACTATGGAATAATTATATTTTCACAATGTTTATTAGAATGTGTAACTTGTATTTTGACTATGTGATTTGTTAAAATAATTGATTATATCCTAATTAATATTATGCGAACATTGTATAAACTTCGTAATTATTCATATACAATATTCTCGACGATTTGTTCGTAAAGTATTATTGTTGTAAACTATTATTAAAATTATTGACTGAATTTGAATTTCATAATTTTAAATATTATTTATTTAAGACAAAATAAACGCTTTAGTCTGATATAATATAGCGTATACTGAGAACTCACAAACGATATGACTTATTCTTTTTTTCATACCTGAACTTATTGGACCACCATTGATTCATTTCATCAGTTTCTCTTACGGTTATAATGATTTTTTTTTTATTATTATTATTATTGCATTTTAATTCAAATTGGTAATAGTTATGGTATTCTAGATAATAATAAATCAGGAACATTATTTTTGATTATTCATTTTTCCGGTATTCCAATTTATACTTCGTCATACGATGTATTTCGTTAACTTATATTATAACAAATGTAAAAAAATATAAATAAACAGTAAATTATATTATGGTAATGACTGTAAACTAAAATTTAAATTCATTACCATATTATATGTTAGTGTTCTATTGCGTAAAGCACGCGGTCTTTGCATAATAAAATTTATGAATCCAATTTAATAAATAAAGGCTTAAGAACTTGGCACGCGTATTAACACACACACATATATATATATAGGTATATATCAACTGCATTTTACATTCCAATTTGAATGGAATTAAATGGAATTAGATTTATGTGAATTCCATTCCATTTGTCACTGAATATAATTTACCAAACCAAACTAACGTCAACAAATTTTATGAGTCCCATTTCTATCACAATAATAATATTATTATATGATATTATATTTCGGGGATTTACTGCGTAGTGCCTCCTAGTTTTTATATCTATAAAAAAATCTTATAATAAATGTCACCGTTAAACCCAGCAGAGATGTGTTGCAAAAAAAAAGTCTCAGGAATATACTTTGTATCCAGGGCGTTTAATTAAGTTCTAAAACATAGTAATTATTCTGAATAATATGTCCTTACCATGGAAATATTATGATTTATTACCAACAAGTCATCTTGGTGTAAGAAAAAAAATAAGTGTATTTATTTATGCCTGTATCTGTGTCTCTATCTATAACACTCATTATATCTCTAACTCTAATACCGCTATTATACGTATTTGTATTGTTTATTACAGCTGGCCGTGACAGTGGACGAAGTGTATGGCGAACAAGGAAGTTCTGCGGGCGCATTTACGTCCTTGACCCTAGGATACTTATACCTGGGTGGCAGTGAGAACACCGTTGCGTTACCAGGCACAAAAGCAAGCACAAACTTCGTTGGATGCATTCGAAAAGTAAAATATATAAACATTATAATGTTCTGCGGTACAATAAATTTACGTAATAATTATTGGTGAAATGGTGAACTCTGATTATAAGTTATAATTCATAACATTCGTTAAAAACTATATTTTGTTCTTCAATAATAACAATAATTTATTGAGTTGGGGAGACCACTTTCCTCAATCAATTTCCTACGGTTTTTTTTCCAAAAGTTATTTTTCTTAATACCATTTTTCCAAAAAAATATTTTCTATGCAATCACATTTCACTGTATAAAACAGAAATGATTTTTTACTAATTTTATCATGTAGAAGTATAATATAAAAATTATTGTATGTAAAAAAAACAATATTAAACTTAGAAGAATTAAAATTGGGAATTTTAGATTAAAAACAAAAAGTTGCTGTTTAAATAGTTTAGAAGATTTAGATGAAAGATTGGACCAATTATTTAAAAGTGGCTTATCTGATATTAATATTATTAAAATTTTGATAACATAAATGATTAGTTCTGGTTGAAATTGGTTCACGTAAGAAAATATAATTACTTATAATCTATCTTCCACAAGTGGATTGCCCGTCTCAGTTTCATTTATTCCCAGGCCACCCCATATAATACAGCTAGTTATAAATAAAAATTCTAGTTACTATAATATGTTCACATTGTTTTAAACGTTTATTTTTTTTATTTTTTTAAACCAAATTACTATACTTTTAAAGTTTCTTATTTGGAACTACATTTGAAATGTCAACAAATTTGATTAAAAAAAATTCTTTTCTTATAATGAATAACAAAAATTTGTCGATCTATATTCTATATAAATAGGTATTTTAATGGTATTAAATTGAATGTATTCTATTATTACTAAAAAAGCCTACGATCCCCCCCCAAGTTAAATTTCATATAACTGTTTAATTATTTTACATAATACTTATGTATACAGTTAAATAACAAAATTGGTACCAAAAAAATTAAATCATGTTGAATACACAATATTTATTATATAGTATATTCTTAAATTAGCTTGTTGAGTCAACATATCAACGTATCATCATCATAAATATTTTTCTCTAGGTTTATATTATTAAGTATTGTTGATAATATAAAATAAATACAAAATATTTTAATTTTTACACAATAACTATAAATGTTAAAACATTTTAATTTAATAAATAAACAAAATAAATAATAAATCTCGTGTAACTGTATTTATTAAACAAATATAACAATATTATAAATTATACAATTTCAAAAGGAAATGTTAGCCTACTTGGATCTATTTTTATGGTCTACTACTTAGTTTTTATGATTTTTTTTTGGAAAGAAAGCCTATATTTTATAGGTACTCAGTATTATCACAAATTACAAATTTGTATATTAGTTATTAACTAACTGTCAGTATTAATTTATCATTCATTGTTTATTTTTGTAATGATAATGAGATATGTTGGTCATTATCGTACCTGTTTTAAATATAACACAATAATACAATTTATAAAATATATTGTATTTCATAATTATATTCATATATATTTAAACGAAGGCACATTATATATGAAAAATTGACACATTCATGTCAAAATATATTATTGTGATAAACTGATAGAAGTTCTTGACACAATTTTATTTAAATATAATTTGCTTTTGACATGTTGTTTACGTTTAAAATGTTACAAGGTCAACTTTAAAAATCATTTTAACATTGACTTAAACTACTTAAAACATACATTAGAGATATATCATTACTTATTGCACCGTAATAATAATATTACTAAGTGTAAACGATATGTTGCGTGTGAATAATTCGCCACGGAGGCTTTTTAACGTTATCTATTCAGATAATTAGTAGGTACTGGTCTAATAACAAATTCCTTAATTTCAAATGATGGATTTTAGTTTAAAAACTAAAATAAAATGAAAAAATGTTATTTGTTTATTTTGAATTCCATATAATGGTTAAATATTATAACTATTTATTCATCGAGTTTAACTTTAGAAAATAATTTGAAAAAAATACCTATAATATTCGTTGGTAGGTACAATAATAATTGTAAGCTATACGGACATAATGATACGTACTTAGGATTAGATTCGACTATTTAAACCACCTTTAGCCAAAATTATTTAAGATCTCGGTGCAAAATAATTATTTTTGGTGTATTAATTTGCGATTTTGTGGTGTTTTAACTTACTTTTATAGGTGGAGTATACTTCCGATGGTGTAAATAAATACGATTTCTTAGAAATGGGAAAAACTGGCATTTCGACTATACAAGTATATGGCCGATTGCAGTTTTCGTGCCAAGACTTTGGAATGGACGATCCTGTGTGCCTGTCTACACCCCGATCATTCCTCGTAAGTAAACATATTTTATTGATCTTAGAAAAGCCATATTGCGCTAGTAAGTTTTGATACTTCGTAAAAACAGTATTAAATACATCTAACTTTCTGTTTATCAAAATAACATCATTATTTATAACTAGGATTCATATTTTTATATTAGGTACAGTGAAACCACATCATTCCTCATCATTAGTCTAATTAAAGTTACCTTTGATAAAATGATTAATGACGTACATATCTCCATCCATTGTAATTATAAAAGCGCTTCTGTAACTATAATGTGGGGGACGGGGTGGTCGTACGGTCTAACTCGTCGGCTGTGGCGCAGCCGGTTGGTTCGGGTTCGATCCTCGATCACTGGGTGGCATTTTTCTCCGGGCAAGTCACGGTGTCCGGAAAACAAGTGTCGCCATCCCCCACTCCGGGGCATGGCAGAAACCTACGGGTGCCCCAATAGAAATTCTGCCAAAAATACACACGTGTAACTCACCTACCAACCAACCTTACCCCTACCGTACCAACCTTACAACAGGCTAATAACCTCGTAGT